>JAPDDM010000155.1:192500-370000 GCA_027474115.1 Schizopygopsis malacanthus
GGGTAAATGCTTGACAGCCCATGCAGTTATTTCCATGATATGATGACAACAGAAACCATTTAAGATGCTTTTTATATATTGAGCATGCATTTCAGAATAAATATACAGTTCCATCTCTATGGCCGGTGGCAATATGTCATGTGACACGTTGTACTTCCCCCTGACACAGCTGTTAGTGACGCTTCACTAAAGTCAAGGGTGTGGTGGAAATTCAGCAGCTCTTGAGAGACCAGTGATGTGTGTTCAGCATGTTCACTACTTCTATACTAAGAACTAATGATTTCGTTTTTTAAGTCTCTAAACATAATATTACATGTCTGATGTTATCTTACCAGCAGAAATGTTCAGATCAATGACTGAAATCCACTTGTTCTTGTGCTCTTGTCCTCTCTGCACAGCTCCACACCAGAATATCCCAGAATCCTCTTCTGTCAGATCAGCGATGTTCACAGTAAAGACTCCTGCCGTCACATTATCTCTCAGAGAGAATCGGCCATTACTCTTGTTCTCTGATGAAACTTTGATAGCTGATTTCTCACACAGGGACGTGCTGCTTTCTTTGCAGATGAACTTGACATCATTCTTTAATTCACTTTTATAATGGCAGGGAATATTCAGATGCTCTCCAGGCACACCAGACACTCGGGACACTAAATCAGATCATAAATCAGAGATTTCAATTCCTCCATCATTGAGTCTCAGATTCCTCAGAGTGACAGATATTAGTCTAAATAATGTCAGCCTTTTCTACTTTACATTCATTCACACTATTTGCATGAGCTGCTCCTCATACAAACACTGATAATGAAATGAATATGAAGTGAAGATTTCTTTCTACAACAGAAAGACCTTTCACTAAATGTCAACAGATAAATGCAACTCTGACAAGCTGTTAAACATTACTGATTTTACTAAATAAGCACACCTAAATACAGTGGTACAAATTATGAAAAAAACTAAAAAACTGACAGTTTAACTGCTCCTGTTCCTGTGGCTCAGTGGTAGAGCATTGTGTTAGCAGCGCAGAGGTTGTGGGTTCGATTCCCAGGGAACACATATACTGACAATACAATTGTATAGCCTGAATGCACTGTAAGTCACTTTGGATAAAAGCGTCTGCTAAATACATAAATGTAAATGTAATGCTCAATTCATATGCTTATTATTTATATAAAAATAAATAAATGAACAAACACAAAAACCATACGAATTGAAAAAGCCTGATGGCCATATATATATATATATATATATATATAATAATAAGTCTAAGAGTTTGAGTTGTGTGGTTATATTTTCTGTTTTTGAATGAACTGTTTCTTCTCATTGAAATGCTGTCATGTGTCAGGAAGTGATGTGGGTCAGTATTTGTGTTGTGTGTGGTGTGAACACTCGCTCTTCACATCTGCAGAGGATACAGTGGTTTCTGTTATCTTGCATCTTTATATCTTTCAGCACACAATACATTACTGTCACACATGCAAACATACCTCTGATATATTACTTTAGAGTATACTAGGGTTATATTTTGTTCATATATATATAGTATATTCTGACTTACCATGTTCAATTTTTAGGTAAATCTCTGTATAGTGATCTGATCTTCCCAGTCCTGTAATTACTCCACACCAGTATTTGGCTTGATCATCTGTTCTCAGATCAGTGATGGTGACGGTGAAGATCTTGGCTGATTTGTTGTCAGTCAGAGAGAATCTCTCGTCTTGAGCTGCTGATCCAGATTCAATAACTTTGTCTTTATTCAATATTGGACATTCTCCTCTGCAGAGATACTTATTATTTCCCTTGTATCTAGACTCATATGGACACTGTATCTCAACTTTCCCTCTTTCATGAGCAGTGAAAGTCAAGATCTTCATCTCACATGCCAAGACTATAAAAACATAAAGAGAAACACAACTCAGTGCAAACACGGACCTGATTGAGAACAGACATACTGTTAGAAATACACAGAATAACTCTCACCTGACATGAGGAGCAGCAGGTGAAATATGAGGAGTTTATCATCACAGATCTGGATCATTCTGCTTCTGTGTAGCACCAGTGATCTCTATTAATGAAGATCTCTCTCTCTGTTTCTCTCTCTCTCTCTCTCTCTCTCTCTCTCTCTCTCTCTCTCTCTCTCTCTCTCTCTCTCTCTCTCTCTCTCTCTCTCTCTCTCTCTCTCTCTCTCTCTCTGTGGCCACTTGGTGTCAGCATGATCCAGCAATCACATCTTGAAATGCGGCCATTTTGAATGTAAAAATATTTTGATGTTGTATCCCTTAGAAACAAAAATACATGTGCATATATTGGAAGATACAATGTGATGTGTGAAATAATATATTTTGGTATATGGGACTCTAGTGATTATATTTTTCTATATTCTGCAATATATGCATGAACCATGTATAGCCATATATTGATCAAATATATATTTAGCAATAAGACAGAAACTATACAGGACTAACTAGTTTTATTAAAACACTTTTTCCTTTTTATTAACACAGGTTTACATACAAAATTAAATGTCTAAAAAAACATTCCCACTCTGCCTACAATGGTCCCCAATTCAATACAGATTGAGGCAAATGATCGTCCACATTTAATTATTCAGCAGACAATTTTCTCCAAAGCAACTTAAATCAGGACGATAGCAATCATACCAACAATAATATATAAGTGCTGTGACAGGTCTCAGTTAGCCTAACCACGTGCACGTAGCAAGTTATATATATATATATATATATATATATAGTACAAATGTATGATCACATACATTTAGTAGATATTTAAATTATTATATTTACTATATTAATATATATATATATATATATATATATATATATATACACACACACACACATGTATACTCATACATTACGGGATAAATACATACATATATGCAGGGTTTTTCCTGCACAGAGAATTATGAGACAGCCGCCTCCACCAAAGTTTGTTCCGCCTCTGGTTGTGACAAAACTCAGGCAAACAATCAGTGCAAGAATCACTGAACAGCGTGAATGAAGAGCGCTCTCTCTCTCTCTCTCTCTCTCTCTCTCTCTCTCTCTCTCTCTTGTGTCTCTCTCTCTCTCTCTCTCTCTCTCTCTCTCTCTCTCTCTCGCTCTCTCTCTCTCTTCTCTCTCTCTCTCTCTCTCTGTCTCGCTCTCTCTCTCTCTCTCCTCTCTCTCTCTCTCTCTCCCCTCTCTCTCTCTCTCTCTCTCTCTCTCTCTCTCTCTCTCTCTCCCCTCTCTCTCTATCTCTCTCTCACAGTCTCTCTCTCTCTCTCTCTCTCTCTCTATCTCTCTCCACTCAGTGTATGCTGGGAGGTGGAAGGGAGTGCGTTTGAGAGCGTGTCACTATCGTGTGCTTTTTATTAGTTTTAGTCTTTTTCCTGTATGTTTTCTTGTTTTTGTTTAATGTATGTAAAGATTAGTATAGGGTTCTAATTAGTAGCGTGATCACCTGGCATTAGGTATGGCATCCACAGGTGGACGGACACTATTATCTCTCCATCATGGTTTCAGGTGTGTGGCAGAGGCTAATAGGAAAATAAGTTATGAAAATATATTTTCGGCCTCGAGAATGAATAAAGCTGAAGTTGTTTTTCTTAAAGCAGAAGCTTTGGTTAACAAGGTTATTGAAAACGGCTTGTGGGTGAAAGTATTTTCACTACTACTACCCGCTGTTTGCACGTCCCACCGTTTATTGAGAATTGAGTCATAGTGAGAGAACTGGTGAGATTTGTAAAAGTCGTGAGGTTAAAGCTGTTTCTTTAGGATGTAAAAATCCTGCGCTTAAACATGTGGTGTCTTTTAGCAGACACGTGTTCGTGTTTCTGAATTATCTGGATAAAGTATTAGATGTATTGTTTAGAGTGAAAGATTGTGACAGCTCCTATATGATTTTTGCTAGCACGGAGAGTTTGCGATGCTTCGAATGTGGGGATTACAGACACAAAAGACTTTCATGTCCTTTGGAAGAACCTAGGATTAGTGGTGAGACGGAAGAAACATTGGTGCACAAGGATGTGGAGGTGAATCTTAAAAATCAGGCTCGGAGGAAGGTCCTGTGGCTGAGACGAGTAAGAACAATGGATTGGAGGGGAGTGACGATGTTGTGAGTAATTTAAACAACGTTGATAATGAAAAGCCAAGTTGTAGCAGTGTAAATGGTACTGCAGTTGTAAAAGAGCAGCTTGTGGATGGTCATGTAGGCCTGCACGTCAGTGAGGTGCTGTGCGCGAGTCTGGAGGACGAGGAGGAGGAGGATTTTATGACGCAGAGTCAGGATGACATGAAGGATGATGAGAGTTTGTCGGATCTGTCAGATCTCTATAAAGTTGATGATGATTTGTATGACGATGATTTGCTTTTTTGGACAAGACTAAAGGGAAAAAGGTAGATATAGGAGATTTCTTCCCTGATAAGGGAAACAATACAATCATACAAACAGTAGAATCATACTGTGTTATCCCAACAGAAACGGTATAGGCTTAAGAAGTACATAACGACGATAAGACAGGATAAAAAGTGTGTGAATGAAAGAAGATTTCGTGATAAAGCCAAATAAACACTATGGCTTTTGGTAGGCTCATGTTTCTGTGTAACTTCTTCCTTCTGTCCCGTGTTTCTTTCTATTCTTTCCTTTTCATGGAGCATCTTAAAATAGGTTCTCTAAATGTGAATGGTCTGAGGGAATGGAAAAAGCAGACTTTAGTTTCGGAGTACTTTAATATTAAGAGTATTGCAGTAGGGTTTCTTCAAGAAACCCATAGTAATATGAGTAATGAGTCTGAATGGGGATTGTGGAGGAAAGGAGATTATGTTTTAAGTCATGGCTCTAATGTCAGCGCTGGAGTGGCCATTTTATTTCATTCAACTTTGAAAGCAAAAATTGTGTCTAGATATGATGTAGATTACTTCTGGTAAGAGCTGAAATATATAATTACAATTTTATTTTTGTTAATATGTATGCTCCTAATGGTGGAACAGAAAGAGTTCTTTTATTTGAGAAATAGGGTCGTGTTTTAAAAACTCTTCATTCAGGAGATATAATTATAATGGCAGAGACTGGAATTGTACTTTAAAATTTAACATCGACAGAAATGCAGAGGAACCTCAACAAAAATCAGCACTAGTATTATCTAATATAGTTAAACATTTGAATCTTGAAGATGTCAGGAAAATAAAAAATCCATTGCTTAAACAATACACTGGGTAAAAGTCACAGATGGTAGAGTTCATGCTGCTAGATTGTTTCTCGAGTCACCAGTAATATACAATCGATCCAGAGTGGACAGTGAGAATATTATTCCAAATATCATTTCAGATCATAAAATGAATTTTACATTTTAAATGATGAGGTTTGAATGATGAATTAGAAGATGGAGTTTTACAAATTCATTTTTGACTTGTGGAAGTTGATAATTTATGTTTTTTTTGTAAATATTGATTTATTGTAATGTGATAATTGTTAAAATAAAGAAAGTCTCTCTCTCTCATTTGCTCCTCTCTATGAAATACACATTATTTGTAGCAGGAGCTCCATCTATTGACATCTTAATTGAATAAATTCAGTCTTGATCTTAGAACAGAAAATGTGCTGTTTAGTACACATAAACATGACTGAATGTGTCTCTGATGAGAAGGACTACAACACAGTATATTTAATCATAGCCGGGAGACATCAGGCATCATTCCCATTGCACAGTGTGCAGCCTGCATTATGTGACCACTTGTCAGTATCATCTAATAATGACATTTTAGCCCCACATGAGAGGACGGGCCTTTTTCAGTAAAATGTTACTTACTACCAAAATTCACATTCATTCATTCATTCATCTGTTCTGGAAAATATGACTTAAACCAAATATTGCCCTTTTGACCATTGTTTGAGTGCTTATGAATGAATGAAACGCATGTGTCCTTGTTTCACTCCGTCTCGAATCGCGCTCGAGAAACAGTGTCTCTTTCACGGCTCGTTATGCTTTCAACTCGTTTTTTTTTTTGTCTCGAGCAAGACGACATTCACGTTACATGATTTGACTGATTTTTAGGGTGATAAATGATCATTCATGTTTTCATAGCCGCTGGCCAAATTCAATACAAAATCACTGAGAGCAAGGGGGGTGTTTCGGGAGCCCAATGCAGCTGGCGTATTCTGCGTATAGGGAGGATCGGCTCGGATATTCTTACTTTGTGAGTCGCTTTGGATTAAAGCATCTCCTAAGTGACTAAATGTATATGTAAATGTAATGCCAATTAATCTGACATTTGGATAATTTGACCTCAAAGTGAATGGCAAAACTGTCATTATTTATGTATAATTATACTGTATAGATCCCAACATATCTGTCATTTATATGACAGTGGTGCTCTATTGATTAATATATTGAAACCAAAAGGGACAAGAAGAGCCTGAAATGACAAATAACTGGCAAAAAAACTTTATTTACACTAATAAACGGCAACATACTGAATCACATGCATGTCATATTTTGTGGTTGTTCAGCCAGTGTGTAGAAATCACTGTCAGAGGGGTTTGTGGGTAAATGTGCCGTGTCATAAACCGTGTTCAATCTGACGGGCTTCTGAGCAGACGGGGGTAATGATGTGTTTCCAGAGTCTAGGATCGCTGCATAATAAGTAGATGAGACTTCCTGAAAGGGACAGTTTTATTATTTCATTGAATTGAACATTTGGGTTTATCAGCTCTATCATTATTTATAATATTTTCTTATCACATCTGTAACTGAGCGCCAGTGTTGTTGAACACTGTTTGGGAAATACTGCAGTCATGCTAATAGACAAACACTGTAGATTCAGTTTTACCTCATCATCGTCTCTTGTGTTCCTCTGATCTGATGAGACTGAGTCTATGGTTGGACAAATGATGAAAGTGTGAATGTGAACATACAAGAATACAGAAGTTAAAAACATTTTAGCATCAAGTTTTGCTTTCACAGCATTTGTATTTGTACCTTGTGTCTTTTTACATCTCCGCTTGAGCAAAAACAAGCTCAGTCCTCCGGCTAACAACAGAATCAAACACACACACACTATAATGATGGGGAGGACATCTGGAAAACACATACACACCACATTAAAGATGACCTTCAGGCAGTCAGAGACACAGCGTTATCATGGCCAGTGATGAATACTTGACTACTGCATACCATGACTGACAAATCAGAATCACATATTTCACAGAGCCATGCATTATACAATACATCCCAATCAGAAGGTTAGTTTTTCTTTCATCAGTTTTAAAGGATATTACCAAAATAGCCCACCAGAACACCATCAATACAGTGACTGGGGACAAACAAGTCAGGTCAAATTAATCTAAAGGTAATCTAAAAAGTAGTCACCCAAAACCGAGTAACCTAGATTACGTTACAGTTCTCATCACATAATCTGTAATTAGTAGTGGACAACAACTGATACGTAATCTACCCAGCACTGATTTTCAGTCATGTGACTGGAAGGCCTGTCGATTTCACATCTGTTTCAAGCCACGAATATTTCGATCACCACTCAAAATAAACTAATATGTGAAAAAACCTCATAGAGCACCAGCTGCATTATTTCAATCACTAAAAACAGAGGGATGTTCAACACGCATAAAGTGCCTTAATGTAATTATAAAGTCATATTACAATATCTAATTCAATATGCACCTTATTGCTAATGCTTCGTTCCAATGGTTTTCTGTGGTAAAGTGCTTAACGTGAAATTGTGTGCACTTTTGAAGCAGGTCAGCAGGTGTTTATCATTAATGCACAATCATCATTTAATTAGTCTCTTAATTATCTCATTAACTTTAACTCTTTGAGGACTTGGAGTTTGACTCGAGACTTGTTTGTGACTTTAAATGAATGATTTGGTTCCTCTTCTGGTGAAATCAGCTGCTGAGTTCATGGTGGAATAAACACATGACAGGACTTTTACTCTCTGACATCTGATATACAGTTCACATCATCAGTGAGGTGTATACTGAATTTACTACATTAGCACGTATATATATGTGTGTGTTTGTTATTAAAGAACTCACCAGACAGGACTGAAGCATCTGTTTGTTCTTGATTTTCCATTGTTGTCCGTAGATGATATAGACATTATAATTACACTGTTTATCTGATTGCGTGTGCATTTTATGTTCAGTTTGTTGTTAATTGTTCCTCACCTGTAACATGAAGCTGAATCTCTGTGAATAGCGGACTGTAGCTGATCTCTGTAAGAGGGTTTTTCACATGTGCTCCACAGAAATACACTCCATCATCATGTCTGTTCACATTCACAATAGACACAGTAAAGACATGCTCCTGTTTGCTTTCATCCAGAGAAAATCTCGGAGTGCTTTCACGTGTAAAGTAAGGCTGTAGTGATTCATTCTGGACTTTAAACAGCTGCTTCAGATGATCTTTATATTCCTCTGGATATTTACAGCGGATGAGAGCAGTTCCTCCTAAAGAAGCGGTCTGTTCTTCTGATGTCCCACAACACAACTCTGAAACCAACAAACAAACTCAAATATATATTGTTATTTTAAATAAAAATGAAATATTAATAGTGTAATATTAATTATCAGGATGAAATATAAGATATAATGTAACGTGCTGACAGAGGAAATCATGTGAATATTAATTCGTACCTTGCTCCACATCTAATTTCACCTCCTGAAGTGATTTTCCATCAGCTTCACATCTGTACGTCCCGCTGTCGTTTACGGTCAGGTTTCTGATGAGCACACTAATGAAGCCCAAAGATTTATCATCAATCATAGAGAATCTCTCTTCTGGGATCCATAAAGTATTTTTTTCTTCTGTCATGGTTGCACATTCACTGCCCAACATTTTGCAAAAGCTTTTTGTACTTTCTTTAGTTGTTTCAGGTTTATACACACAGGGTATGATGACACTTCCTCCTGTGATGCCAGTCACAGCGTCAGCAGCATCACCCATGTGACCTGTCAATCAAAAGTCACTTCCTCTGTTAACAAGTGCCTTATGATCAGATACTGACAACGGACTTAAACATGCACAAATAAAGACAAAATACCTGCACATAAACACATGTGCACTAACACACACACACACGCACGCACGCACGCACGCACGCATGCACACACACACACACACACACACACACACACACACACACACACACACACACACACACATGTTGGTTTTTATGGTTTACGGGGACTCTCCATAGGCGTAATGGTTTTTATACTGTACAAACTGTATGTGCTATTGCCCTACACCTACCCTACACCTAAACTTAGCCCTCACAGGAGACGGTGCATTTCTATTTTCCCACAAAAATACTCACTCTGTATGATTTATAAGCGTTTTAAATTATGGGGACACTGAAAATGTCCTCATAAATCACCTTCTCCTTGTAATACCTATGTCATGCCCATGTCATTATACAAATTTGTGTCCTCATAAACCACATAAACATGCCCACACACACACACACACACACACACACACTCACACTCACACTCACACACACACACACACACACACACACACACACACACACACACACACACACACACACACACACACACACACACACACACACACACACACACACACACACATGATTTGATCTCAGTTGAGTAAATAGTTAAAAACAGCTGTCACATACAGGCTGATAGTGTAATGAAAACAGCACCTGACCTTTAATCAGGCAGATGGTGAAGAAGAGAAGGGTCTTCATCATCATCACTGTTGATAAAACTCTCGTTCCTGTGAATCCGTACTTTCTTCAGCAGTCAGGGACGATGTGTTCTTCTGTTGTGTCTGATTTTGTCTCTATCTTGCACTTTTAAAAGCTTTTTTATAAATCAAACAGCTCCACCTCTTCCCTTTCCTCTTTGCTAAACTCTTCTGACTCACAGAGATGAAATACAGTGCTGCTGTCAGTGACTCACAGTGGAGTTAAACCAAAGAGAGTGACCATGACCATCTTTCTGTCTTATAGCTCCTGTGCACGTCTGAAAGCTTCTTCCACATTAATTAGCACACATTTACAGAAACACATAGTCTGACGAGCAACAAACACATTGATGTTTGCATCTATGTGTGGCTTCAAATCAGTCTTTGTATCTTTTTTCATAAGTCATGATGCCACTGTTCACTGACTGTTACCAAATAAATAATAGAATCAAATCAATGATGGTTTAAAATGCATATTTAATGTTTGAACAGCAGAGGGCGGCAAACTCAAACAGGACATGTGTGGTTTACAAAATAAGTCAAACAACTGACTAGTTAAGGTGATATATGAGTTAGTGTCCCTATAGGATTATCATTTTGAATTCAAAACACTTTATAAGTGAAAAACAGAAAACTGTATAATAAACGCACACAGTTGATGAACTGTACAATGATATGTGATATGAACAATGTGCATAATTCATTCAGCATGCTTTACAATCTCATAACTGATACAGCACCGAAACACACTGCTTTATTTCACATGGTCATCTCTGAACAAACACAGTGCAGTTGGAAACAAATAATATGTTTAAATGAATACAAATTCATAACGAAAATACATCTGTAAGTGAATACTTTTTCTACCCAGGTTTTGCTGCATTAGCCACATCTAGACGCTTTTGGATGCAAGGATGTGTTATGTATGAACAACATCTGAAAGCACAGCTGTGGTGTATAAAAAGTGTCCAGTTGAGTTGTTTTCTTGTACTTTCCAGCAGATGCTCTGCACTGGTGTTTATCTAAAGATTCAGTCATCTGTAATTTCACAGGGGTGTGATAAAACGACTAACTATCTGAGAGTGAACACAGAGATCAGATCAAGCGTCACATGCAAACACATGCTACTGGAGTTTTTCCTCACAATTATGAATGTCCTTCACATTTATGAGCCGTTTTTGATTAACCACAAGTGTAGTTCATTAGGTTAACATCTGAGCATGTTCCACTAATCACAAACAAACACGAAGTCACACAATACTTCCTGTTTTGAGTGAAAAACAGACTTTTCCTGCCTTTACAATACATGGTACTTTATTTAAAATTGTACATTTAATGAAATGAGATATACTAAATTTCTAAGTGTAACTGAAGTGTCATCATGACCAGACTCTGTACACTTTTAAACCTACAGGTTCTTTATTGACTTTGATGTTCCATGACGAACCATTGACAACCATTGACATTCTTTCACGAGTACACACTTACATATAATAAATAGAATAGATATTATGTGTATCTGGCGTGCTGTCAGAAAGGAGGGCTCTGAGCTCGGAACTTTGTCCCAAACCCAGAGTACCCCCCCCCCCCCCCCCGGTTATGACAGAAATAAATGTAAGTGTGGAGAAGGGGTGGAGGAGGGATGCTGGAAAACTGTCAAGAAACAGGTGAGTCAGCTGTGTATATATATATATACACCTCCTACCTTGTTAACTGGGTTGATTACTGATTGTGCTCCCCTCTGTTAATTAGGTTAATATCTGAACATGCTCCTCCCGAACTTTGTTAATAAAACATAATTTATAGTAGACACAATTCTTTAGATTATCAAAATGTTCCTCACACTAAGAAAAACACAGTTCTTTTAAGAACTAATCACTAAACGTTTCTTTGTAAAACCAAAGGAAATAAACCCTTCAGAAAGGTTTTAAGAGTGGACTAGCTGAGTGATGAGCGTGGATGGACGTGCGCGGACTGCTGTGATGTGCGTGGACTGCTGTAATGACAGTAAATATCCTCGTTATTGAAGGTTACTTTAGCGTCACTGAGACACTCTTCGTGCTTCTGGAAACGCACCGAAGCGTACAGGAGCCCATCAGAGGGGTTTCTGGGTAACTGTGCTGTTGAATACAGTGTGTCGTGTGGATCAGACGAGCCTGTGGGATGTGTAACAGTGGAATATAACACATTGTCCTCAGTTCCCGAGACTGAACGCTGTCTGACGTCTCTGATATTCTCATAGTCACATGCTGTATTAGATGCCTGAAAATAGGTGAGAGAAATAAACTAGATTTAATATGAGGGCAAGTTGAAGGATTACATTTTTGCATTGCATTGCAAATGATCACACATTCACTAGCGACTATTTTTTTGTCACTGCTGCAGTCATAAGAAAACAATTCACAAGTTCTGTAATTAATGAACATGGATCTAGTTCTTCTTCATGTGCAAATGCCGTCAACAAAATCTTAATTAAAACAAGAAACGAAACACCTCTCACCTCTCCGCCGCTCATCTCCGTCCTGTCTGTGGAAGGGTGCTGATCTGTGGATTATAACCAGAGTACAAATACTCACAACAAAACTTTATTCATAGTTTTAATATGCAACAATACACTAAAGTTGCCTTAAAGGGATCACATGATGCAATTTCAAGTTTTTCTTTCTCTTTGGAGCGTTACAAGTTGTTGGTGCATAGATAAGATCCCTGAAGTTACAAAGACTAAAGTCTCAAAACCAAAGAGATATTCTTTATCAAAGTTACGACTCTGGCACGCTCTCCTAAAACGGCTCATTTAAACACGCCTCCACATGTCTACATCACGATGTGGAAATATTTGCATCAGGCGTGGTTTCAGTAACGCAGTAGTGTTGATGCAGCCGTCTCAAGGAGACACTGTGTTTCTAGGTGAAAGCAAAAGAGCTTTGTCCTTCAGAAAGTAGATGCATTTAAGAATCATTAAGATTACTTACAACAGAACAACACAACCCAGATGTTATCACAACACATTTTATGGACGACCGTTTCATGAATCTAGGAGAGGAGGTAATTCTGACTTTGCTATGACAATCTGGCGCTTCTGAATCAGTGACTGTATGTTTTGTTATTAGTATAAGTATTTGATATTGACTGCTCAAATTGATGGCCAATCACAATGCACTGTGTCAGCTGGCCAATCAGAGCAGACTGTGCTTGTCAGAAGGAGGGACTTTGTGTTTGAGAGAGGTGGGGCATAGAGGACCTACAATAACATACATTATTTGAAAAATAATGTGTTTTTACAACATTAAAGCATGTCAACATATTCATTTACACCAAATAATGATCTTTAAAAAAGCATCATATGACCTCTTTAAGAAAACATAAGAACTATTTCATACATTTGGGCCTGGGCATGCAGTATTAGAGTGTCTTCAGGTATAAGGTTGAAAAAAAGTCAAATAATTTTGACCTTCTCTGTGAAAACCATGCTAAAGTCATTGTTTTGAGATTTACTATTTTCTGCATAAAATCATCCCACATATTGTAAAGAACATTCTGTGAAAATATAGTCTTGGTATTTTTAACATTGACTGAGTAAGGCCATGTCACAGATTGAAATCATAGTGAAATTAATGCTTGTAATCACACTTCGATGCTCGTTATCTCAGAATGAGATTTTTAGACTTTAGCCTGGTTTTTATAGAGAGGGTCACAATTAGTTACAGAAAAAAAACACACTACAATCCCTGGCTCATGTTATTTGAATTAAAATTGACAGAGAGAAAGTAAAGCAGTAGCAGGCTACACAAGGTCAGTAGACCGTTAAATCATGTGTGTGTTTGTGATCTTCACCTCGTGTCTCGATGTATCCTAATTTGTATAATAACAGGACAGACGCTACCATCAGCAGCAGAGTGACACAACAGCAAGAGATGATGATTCTGCCAGAAACACCTGGAGAACAGAAGCCAGTAATACCAGTGAAAATAAACAGTATGTGCAATAAACCACATTTTAGAGCAGCCTTAGAGCAAACGTACAAAATCCCATCACACACACATTGTACACATGAACAAAGACACCTGTGAAAATTAATTTGCATTGTTAACCCTTTTGATTTTGATGATAAAAAAACTTTCTAAACGTTCATTGAAGTATACAATTTAAAATGGGGGGGGGGGGGGATCTCATAATGATATAAATGTTTTGCTCTAATACATGTTGAACATAACTAACGATACAACTGTATTCAATACTTTTTGCAACCTCCTTTTGCCAAGATAAGAGCACTGATATTTCTACTCAAACTACATGGCTATCTAAACTGGACTCTCTGAGGGTAAAGGTATCCATTTCTAAGGATACCAGTAACTGTGGTCAATGTGTATTAGATACAAATATTTATTTCATAATTTGATTTTCCCCCATTTTCATTTTTTTATTCAATGAAATAAAGATATTAACGATCAAATTGTAGTCAAACATTACCATTTAGTATAGTATTCGTTTTGAGATCATTTTAAATACTTTGCATCTGCAAATTTCCTAAAATCTATTTGTGGCTGCTCAGTTCTTTCACTTCTGCTTTCATAACCTGAGGAAATCACAAAACATGAAACTCCTCTCTCAACTATTCATTCTCTGAATCTACACTATCTCTGATGTTAAGAAAATGACTGATGCGAATCAGCTTTAAATAGAAACAGTGTAGATCAGGTAGAGGTAAAACATACTTTTCTTGACTTCTAGATTGACTTTAGTGATGACGTGAGCTCCACACCAGTATATCCCAGAATCCTCTTCTCTCAGATCAGTGATGTTCACAGTAAAGACTCCAGCAGATGCTTCATCACTGAAAGAGAATCGATCATCTCTGATGGTCTCCAATGAAACTCCATCCTTCACACACATGGAGGCTTCATGTGCTTTGCAGAAGATGTTCTGATGTTTGCACTGGATTGACACGTCGTCTCCTTCATACTTAGTCAAGTTCAGCTCTGGAAATGATTACAAACACAAGAACATCAATTCACAGCCGTAGCTTCACATATTCAGAAGAATAGACCCTCCTCACCCTCGTTCATGATGACCATCAGATGAGTGTAAAGATAATTGAGGTCTGTTTCTGATGTAACAGCACACCAGTATTTCCCAGCATCCTCTGCTGTCAGTCCAGTGATGGTCCCAGTGAACACACTTGCAGAGACGTCATCTTTCAGAGTCAGTCTGTCAGTCTTGGTCTCTTTCTCTTCTCTCACAGTCTCACTGAGATGATTTCTGTCTCTAGAGGAGCACTTCCCCTTACAGAGAGACTTTGTGTTTGATTTATAGATTGAATCATAAGGGCAGATGATCTCAGCAGAGTCTCCTTCATGTCTCACTACTGGAGCCACTAAAAACAAACACAGATTTAACACATTAATCTGAATTTATCAGCGGCATACATAGTGCCTAGACTCTACATTGCTAGTCGGCATGGAATGGTGGCTGTAGCAGGTGCACAACAAAGAAATAAAAAACAAAACAGATTTATTCTAACCCACAAAAAAATAAAACAATTATAAAATAACACAGGGATTCGCTGAGGAGAAATAAAACTACATATAACACTAAGGAGACCAAACAATGAAGGTGCATCATTGTGCCATAATAGGGCCCAACTGAAGAGGAAGGGGGCTCTGGAGGCGGGTATGGAGCAGGCCAAGGACAGAAACCGAGAGAAGTTGATGACGCTAGAAAATAGGGTGGCATGTCAGAGGAAAGAGCCAAGGAGGAGCCTGGAACAGAGGAGCCAGATGGGGATCCAAAGCCAGGAAGAGACACTACCAGAGAAACTTCTCTGTTCTTAAAAGCTGAGAAATTACAAAGGAACGCTGTTATTTTGACAGGAAAAAAACTAAGAATATAAATGACATGCAGCGTGTCAATTCTGCATGTTATACAAGACTCTCTCGCTCTGTATCATTCTTTGCATGTGTGAGACAAAGCAACAGGGATTCGTGCGCCTTCACACTACAGTTTACGGCAGCGGCGGTTCTAGGGTGAGTGGATATCCGGGGCTTAGCCCAGAGACATCCATACCTGTCAGAATACACTTTAAACAAAATATATTTAAAAGACACATTGGCTAAGAAGCTTTATTTTTTTAAAAGCTGCAAATCTTTCTAAAAATATTCATTATTAAAATAAAATAGTCACAATGAGTTAAACTGTAATCTATACTCATTTTCAACCGTTATATGATCAATATGATCCAAAATGCAAATCCCATAATTTAAAAACAAATAATAAATACAATATCATGATTAAAAACCTATATGTGTTGTTTCACAGTGACACAGCTCAGTAACAAATATAACAAATATAACAAAGTATTTTGACGGATGGCGAGACTGTTACAGCGATAAGTTATATAACGTTAGTAAGTTACAGATACCTGAAGCAGCGGATTCTTGCCATTTAAGTGCTGGCTGGGGGTGTTTTACTTCCTTTTTTGGAAGAATTTTGAAATGTCCATTTTTATTTTCAAATAAATTCTTATAGTAAAATACCACACACCAATTAACCGCCTGGCTCCCCAAGATCTGATCTCATTGGCTGGATCATATAGATCCTATAACTTCTTATCGTCGGTTGGCCAGTTTACATGTCAGTCAAAATGGCTACGAGCCTCAGTGGGCGATCCTTATCGGGAGTGAATGAATGACAACGTAAAGTTGACACTGTTATATGTGCAGAGAACAAATCTGCGGTTGAAATAAATATTTTATTGCGCATGAAAACTCAGTGATAGTGCTTACGAGGCATGGTAATAAAAACATTAGGGGCTTTACTGAAAACATTCGGGGCTTCAGCCCCCTTAGCCCACCCCTAGCGCCGCCCCTGGTTTACGGTACACAAATAGAACACTGCGCATCCGGATGAACTGAAAAATAAAATTCTAATAAATGATAGTAACACTGCATTTTATTGTCAGTAGCGGTACTGGTGTTGTAATGGGGAAACAGTAATTAGTTTGATCACTCGTCACTGAAAAAAAACTAACGCTGTTAGTAATGTTGTTTACTTATAACGCTGTTATTCCCATCAGTGGTAATGAGTTTGTTAAAACCACGAGCAGTTCTGTCTTAGCCATGTTGAGTTCCAGGTGATGGCCCTTCATCCAGCAAGAAATGTCTGTTAGACAAGGTGAGATGTGAGCAGCTATCATCAGATCATCAGGATGGAACGAGAGGTAGAGTTAAGTGTCATCAGCATAGCAGTGATATGAAAAGCCATGTTTCTGAATGACAGAACCTACTGATGCCATGTAGACAGAGAATAAAAGTGGTCCAAGAACTGAGCCCTGAGGCACCACAGTAGCTAGATGTTGCGACTTGGACACCTCACTTCTCCAAGATACCTTGAAGGATATATCTGAGAGGTGAGAGGTAAGAGTCAAACCACTGGAGTGCAGTTCCTGAGATGCCCTTTGCCAGTAGGGTTGACAAGAGGATCTGGTGGTTAACCACATCAAAAGCAGCGGACATATCCAGCAAGATGAGTATTGAAGATTTGGAAGCCACTCTTGCCAGTCTTAGGGCTTCAACAACTGAGAGCAAGACAGTCTCGGTTGAATGTTCACTTCTGAAACCTGGTTGACTGGTTGCTGTCCAGGAGGTTGTTCTGTGTGAGAAAGGCAGTGACTTGGTTGAACACAGCTCGTTTAAATGTTCTTGCTATGAAAGGTAGAAGGAAACCAGTATGTAGTTCTCTAAAAGAGTTGGGTTAAGAATGAGTTTCTTAAGTAGTGGGGTTATACGAGCCTGCTTAAATGCTGAGGGAAAAACACCAGTGTGAAGGAATGTGTTAATGATGTGAGTGAGTAGAGGTATAAATGCAGGATAAATGGCTTGAAGGAGATGAGATGGAATAGGATCAAGCGGACAAGTAGTAGGATGACTGGAAAGGATGAGTTTGGAGACTTCTGCCTCAGAGAGTGAAGAGAAGGATGTGAACGAGTATATGTTTGCTGGTAAGATGTGCTTGACAGATTGTGTTGTGGAGAATTGTGCAGTGATGGATTTAATTTGATTAATGAATGGGTTCAGTCTTCTGTCACAAAATGGTGGCTGTAGTAAGCGCACAAGTAGAAAACAAAACAGTATTTATTATAATCCACAAGGAAAACACAGGGAATCGCTGGTGAGAAACACAACTGCATATGTAATATTGATGAGACCGAACAATGAAGGGAAGGAACCCAGGCCATAAATACAATGGGAGCAACCAAGGAAAATTGAAAAATAAATAGCAACCAAGGAAGCAAGATAAAACAGACAGGCAGCCGGGGAAAATTAATCTTAAACAGACTGTGGTTTTCATGTGGGTGATTTCATGTGCTTGGAAAGCTGTGCCTGAACTGTTTGGCCAGGCAGAAAAACAATGTTCTAGATTTCTAGATACTGATTACAGAAAATCACCTAAATGCTGTTTTTTCCACAATGACCAAATCTAAATATAAATGTATATTTTCATGTTTTCTAAAAGAACATTTTTAGGATGTGGTTAATTCAGGGTAATTGGGGCATATTTCCCAGTCATCTCAATGGTTAAAAGTGGCCAAATTGACCTAATTCTACCCTATTCTTGAATAAGTTTGAGAAATAAAAGTATGCATTATCTGGCCACTTCACTATTAATACAGTGAAATCATCTGAATGGACTCACTGATGAGGTTGAGCTGAATTCTCGTGGTCAGGGAGATGAAAGTCAAATATGTGTCTCTGGTTTCTGCTCCACACCAGTAAACTCCAGCATCTCTCACGCTCACATTACTGATGCTCACTGTAAAATCTCTCTCTTCATGTCTCTCAGATGAACCTCTCATTTGTGTCACTTTAGATGAGCTGATGTTCTGACAGATGTGATTATAAGTGTGATTATCATCCTCTTTGCAAAAATGAACTTCATATGCCGCTGAGATCTGACCGGTGATGTTGAATTTTCCACCAAGATACACAGATTCAGTCACACTCTGTAGATATCTTGCATCTATAAACCAAAATACATTACATGATAATCAGAACAAATAGTTTATATATACAACACAACGTATTTCTGGTCCCTCACCGTGTTTGACGCTCAGCTGAAGTTGACTGAAGATCTCAGTATAGTCAGATACGTTCACTCCACATCTGTATGTTCCTTCATCTGCAGCTTTCAGCTCTCTAAAAAACACCATCAGGACTCCTGCTCTGGTGTCGTCATATAAAGAAACATCTCCATTCTCCATCCATTTATCCTGAACTCCTGGATTCTTCCTCTCTGAACATCCGTCTGATTCATTGCAGATGTATTTTGGCTGGGTTTTGTATTGAGGATGTTCACACTTGATCATCAGACGACATCCCGAGAAACCGCTCACTCTAGACACGCCCACTTTAGCTGTCAATCACAAATATCTGATTGAATCACATTCTGACAATCAGAAGTTTTATTCATTTAGAATATACCTTAACTCAACATCCATCTTACTGGGACTGTACATAAATGTTTGATGGCAACATTGTTTCGTCTGAATGGACTCACTGATGAGGTTGAGCTGAATTCTCGTGGTCAGGGAGATGAAAGTCAAATATGTGTCTCTGGTTTCTGCTCCGCACCAGTAAACTCCAGCATCTCTCACGCTCACATTACTGATGCTCACTGTAAAATCTCTCTCTTCATGTCTCTCAGATGAACCTCTCGTTTGTGTCACTTTAGATGAGCTGATGTTCTGACAGATGTGATTATCATCCTCTTTACAGAGATGAACTCTATGTTCCTCTGAGATCTGACAGATGATGTTGACTTCTTCACCAATATGAGAATATTCTGTCACTCTCTTTGGATGTATTGCATCTATAAACCAAAATAAACGACAGGAAAATCAGAATATATACATCATGCATGCAAGATTTACAGAGGCAAAATAACATAAAAATACAAATAAATACAAACATTAAGATGACAGTTTGTTTGTAGATGTGTTTTCTGCTGTATTTCTGGAGAAGTGGGACCAAGTCGTTACTTTCAATCACAAGCAAGTCTCAAGTCAAATCCCAAGTCCTCAAAGAGTTAAAGTTAATGAGATAATTAAGAGACTAATTAAATGATGATTGTGTATTAGTGATGAAAACCTGCTGTTGTTGAGAAGTACAGAGGATCAGACGTTGATGTTTTATTGGTTAAAATTATGCCACTTCAGTTAGTTAGCTTCAGTTCGTTTCTTGACCCTTGTCTACTTCCATTATATCTCTCTCTGTAATAATGCATGTTGTGTTGTAAAGCAGAAATGTTTTTTTGAAACATGAGGTCAGGGCATGTTCTGGAGACATGGAGTGAATGGACAATTATGATATCGACTCACTCTCCATTCTGCGCAACATATGACTTTTAGTGGTTATGTTTCTATTGTATTCTACCTTTTGTAAGTTTTTATCTATTATTAATTTACTTATTTGAAATACCACACTGCTTTTAAAAATCACACTAATGGACTTTTATACAACACATAACATTGTGATTTTAACAAAAATGTCATATTTTAAGTTATGACATACTTTTGTTTCACATTGCCTGTACATTTCTAAATCAAATGAGAAATGTGTTTAAAAAAACTGTGTGGCATGAATGAATGGAGAAAAAAAAAATTGTATAACATTTGTGTAGAACACAGTGTTCCTGTGGCTCAGTGGTTAGAGCATTGGTTTAGTAATGCAAAGGTTGTGGGTTCAATTCCCAGGGAACTGACAATACATGTATAACCTGAATGAACTGTAAGTCGCTTTGGATAAAAGCGTCTGCTAAATGCATAAATGTAATGTATATAGTGAGATAGTCAGCATGAGCTGGCCTGATTACAGGCTTAATATTTTTATTTTTTATTTTATTAATTTAGGTTCTGCATAACCAACCCTGTGAAACTTTACCCTGTGAGATCTTTACTCCACCAATATTGTAGCACTACGGTGGCATTTGTTGAATATATATATTTTTTTGTGCAATATTGTAATTGCTGAATATTAATGATGGGAAATCCGGTTATTTTTCGCGAACTGGTTCTTTCGGACAGTTCATTTTAATGAACCGGTTAAAAAAAACGGTTCAACGGTTCTTTTTCACCCTTGCTTAATGACGTCATTCGCGATGACGTAATTATATAATAAATCGTCCCGGGCTGGGATGAAAATACACATTCAAATATATAAACTCATTAATCATAACTTTAGTCAGTTAAAACATAATAATCATGATCTTTTACAATTAAGTTTTGCAAGTTTACAATTAAGTTTTGCAAGCACCCAAATACGTACTCAGTGATGTGCATACAAGGATTTAAGTCTTGAGTGAATAAATTAGTTGTCATCAGGCAGAAACCATAATCCACTTACTATACATAATCCATTGCGATTTATTTGTTGCTAAAAAAAAAACATACGTTTCGCCCTCATTCAGGTCCTCAGAGGTGTAAAATACAGGAGTCAGAAAGTAAAAGTCCTGTCATGTGTTTATTCCACCCATGAACTCAGCAGCTGATTTCACCAGAAGAGGAACCAAGTCATTCCTTTCAAGTCACAAACAAGTCCCAAGTCAAATCTCAAGTCCTCAAAGAGTTATAGTTTTAAGAAGAAGCAAATGAGCCTACACTTACTGCTTTTAAATTCCTTGAATGAACAAAAAGGCGTCTCTCTTTGGTTTTTTAATGGACATTGAGCTCCTACATAACTGCACAAAAGTCCTATTAAACACTTTCACCTTAATACTAAATTCTTGGTAAATAGGTACTATATTTTGCTCAGGCCTTTAGATATGAACACTTATCATATGATCCTTAACAATGGTGATGATAATTATTCATGCTGCAGTGCATGATGGGAGTTTTTACTATGGTGTTACCCAACATGCATTGCAGCACGAAGCATTTTGTTGATTGTCGTCATTGTTGAGATTCATATGCTGGTTTTTGATGTCTGTGTGTGTCTAAATAACACTGGAGTTCAAATATTTCTATTTGTCACATATGTAAAAATAAATTCAATACAAGCATTAGCGCAACACTTTCATTGCATTCTGTAGTTTCACAGCGTTGGTTACTGAAATCCTAAATATATAAAATATAATGAAAAATAATTGTTAGTTAGGATGTAAACATGTCAACTTTTGATGATTATCTCATCTTATGAAACAAGCTAACAGCTGCTCACTGCACAGCACTAAACTATCTGCTTTATAACAGCACATGCATTGCTACAGAGAAAAAATCTAACACAGGAGTCAAGGGTCAAGAGCACAACTAAAGCAAACACTGATCTCCATGATGATGGCATCATTTTAACCAATACAACATCAACATCTGATCCTCTGTAGTTCTCAATAACAGCAGTTGTTCATCACTAATGCACTATCATCATTTAATTAGTCTCTTAATTATCTCATTAACTTTAACTCTTTGAGGACTTGGGATTTGTCTCGAGACTTGTTTGTGTCTTGAAAGGAATGATTTGGTTCCTCTTCTGGTGAAATCAGCTGCTGAGTTCATGGGTGGGATAAACACATGACAGGACTTTTACTTTCTGACCCCTGGACTTTACACCTCTGGTCCTCGGTTTACCCACGCCATAGCATTAACAGAATCAGTTGTCCACAAGAACTAGTTTGGTTCAGGTGTGCTGTGTCAGTCATAGAAGGCAATGATTGTTCGCTGAATCATGCAGGCGGAGTATCATCAGCTCATCTGTTCTCAAATCTGATCTCGAAATAAACCGTTATCGGTTCAGTTTTATCAGAACACTTTTAAATGTCTTTTGAAAACTGTTTTAAAGGAGACATATCATTGTCTTTCTTGACAGTACTTTATTTAACACCTGTATATGAGTATTTGTAGTGTTGTTTTATGATTTGTGTTTTATGTGCAACCATCTTGACCAGGTCTCTCTGGAAGAAGAGACTATAATATCTCAATGGCATTTCTAGGTTAAGTAAAGGAAATAATAAAACTAGTCCCTCACCGTATTTGACGCTCAGCTGAAGTTGACTGAAGATCTCAGTATAGTCAGATACGTTCACTCCACATCTGTATGTTCCTTCATCTGCAGCTTTCAGCTCTCTAAAAAACACCATCAGGACTCCTGCTCTGGTGTCGTCATATAAAGAAACATCTCCATTCTCCATCCATTGATCCTGAACTCCTGGATTCTTCCTCTCTGAACATCCGTCTGATTCATTACAGATGTATTTTGGCTGGGTTTTGTATTGAGGATGTTCACACTTGATCATCAGACGACATCCCGAGAAACCGCTCACTCTAGACACACCCGCTTTATAATGACTAATAATATGGAGATGAACAGTGTTAATAATGTAGTAACTGTACGGGTGTCTAAAGTCCCAAACTCCACATAAATAAACTCCTCCATCATCTGGTGTGACAGCAGTGATTCTCACACTGAAGAAGTTCCATCTGTTTTCATACATGCTGAATCTTTCTTTATGATACCATGTGTCAGTAATGGGGATCACCTCATCAATGATGTCATTTTTTATTTTGAATATGATTTTTCTAGAATTCCCTTGATGCTTTGAATATTCACAGCTGAAATCAGCAGTTTTTCCACCATTTACTCTCACTGTATTTGATATTCCACAACATGAATCTGTCAACGTTCAAGTTTCATTAATGATCTGGGAGAACTACATAACAATATGAATCAAAGAAAACATGGAAAAATGGATCTGATTCACAGTTTGTTTACTTACTAATAATATGGAGATGAACAGTGTTAATAATTGAGTAACTGTATGATTGTCTGTCGATCCAAACTCCACATAAATAAACTCCTCCATCATCTGGTGTCACAGCAGTAATCATCACACTGAAGAAGTTATTGTGTCTGTCATCAGAAATACTGAATCTTTCTTTCTTCTTCCATCTGCTGTAAATCGTCTCAATTGAGTCTTGTTCTTCTTTGAATATGATCTTGACATCATTAATGTGATTATCTGAATATTCACAGCTGAAATTGGCAGTTTCTCCAACAGTCCCCATCACTCTTGACACTTTACAACACGAGTCTGTCATTCACAAAATAAAGTAATACATTTCATTTATATATAAGCTTTGCGATTAGCAGTGGTTTTATTACACAACAACTTTGATATTAAAATGACTGACCTTCTTTCACATTCAGAGTCATATCAATGGACCATTTGTCATTAACGCTAATCCAGTATCCTCCAGCATCATGTATATTTATATCTCTGATGTAGATCATGAGTTTTCCCTCATTATTTTGAAACAGTGTGAATCTTTCCTCATTAATCCATTTAACATATTTCTTATTATGTATTATTTTTCTCCACTCATGTAGCTTATACATATATTTAGCAGAGTCACTGAACCAAAGTTTCCCAGAATCAACCAGAATGCTTCCTCCAGAATATCCAATCACATCAATATCTGTTAATGCATCTGTCAATCAGATTGATACTGTGATCAGAAAGATGAGGAACAGAAAACAGCATCATTACTGCAGTGATGAAAGAGAAAAGCTCTGACCTGGGATCAGGTAGAAAGTGAAGAAGATGAGGAGGATCTTCATTGTGACTCGAGTTCAGTCTTCTTTATGCTGAATGATCTCTGTGTGAATCTCTCTGTCTCTACATCTGTCTGCTTTAGTTACTTCCTCTTTATTCAGCTCTTTATCAGTAATGAGCAGCTTTACTGACTCCTCCCACCGCCACTGACTGAATATCACATTAATCACACTGAAAGAGCGCCACCTACTGGAGGATACAGTGTCTTACACTGAGAGCTCATACTGTATAAGGACACTGAATATCACATTAATCACACTGAAAGAGCGCCACCTACTGGAGGATACAGTGTCTTACACTGAGAGCTCATACTGTATAAGGACACTGAATATCACATTAATCACACTGAAAGAGCGCCACCTACTGGAGGATACAGTGTCTTACACTGAGAGCTCATACTGTATAAGGACACTGAATATCACATTAATCACACTGAAAGAGCGCCACCTACTGGAGGAGACAGTGTCTTACACTGAGAGCTCATACTGTATAAGGACACTGAATATCACATTAATCACACTGAAAGAGCGCCACCTACTGGAGGAGACAGTGTCTGACACTGAGAGCTCATACTGTATAAGGACACTGAATATCACATTAATCACACTGAAAGAGCGTCATCTACTGGAGGAGACAGTGTCTGACACTGAGAGCTCATACTGTATAAGGACACTGAATATCACATTAATCACACTGAAAGAGCGCCACCTACTGGAGGAGACAGTGTCTGACACTGAGAGCTCATACTGTATAAGGACACTGAATATCACATTAATCACACTGAAAGAGCGCCACCTACTGGAGGAGACAGTGTCTGACACTGAGAGCTCATACTGTATAAGGACACTGAATATCACATTAATCACACTGAAAGAGCGCCACCTACTGGAGGATACAGTGTCTTACACTGAGAGCTCATACTGTATAAGGACACTGAATATCACATTAATCACACTGAAAGAGCGTCATCTACTGGAGGATACAGTGTCTGACACTGAGAGTTCATACTGTATAAGGACACTGAATATCACATTAATCACACTGAAAGAGCGCCACCTACTGGAGGATACAGTGTCTGACACTGAGAGCTCATACTGTATAAGGACACTGAATATCACATTAATCACACTGAAAGAGCGCCACCTACTGGAGGATACAGTGTCTGACACTGAGAGCTCATACTGTATAAGGACACTGAATATCACATTAATCACACTGAAAGAGCGTCATCTACTGGAGGATACAGTGTCTGACACTGAGAGCTCATACTGTATAAGGACACTGAATATCACATTAATCACACTGAAAGAGCGCCACCTACTGGAGGATACAGTGTCTGACACTGAGAGCTCATACTGTATAAGGACACTGAATATCACATTAATCACACTGAAAGAGCGCCACCTACTGGAGGATACAGTGTCTTACACTGAGAGCTCATACTGTATAAGGACACTGAATATCACATTAATCACACTGAAAGAGCGCCACCTACTGGAGGATACAGTGTCTGACACTGAGAGCTCATACTGTATAAGGACACTGTATATCACATTAATCACACTGAAAGAGCGCCACCTACTGGAGGAGACAGTGTCTGACACTGAGAGCTCATACTGTATAAGGACACTGAATATCTCATTAATCACACTGAAAGAGCGCCACCTACTGGAGGAGACAGTGTCTGACACTGAGAGCTCATACTGTATAAGGACACTGAATATCTCATTAATCACACTGAAAGAGCGCCACCTACTGGAGGAGACAGTGTCTGACACTGAGAGCTCATACTGTATAAGGACACTGAATATCACATTAATCACACTGAAAGAGCGCCACCTACTGGAGGATACAGTGTCTTACACTGAGAGCTCATACTGTATAAGGACACTGAATATCACATTAATCACACAGAAAGAGCGCCACCTACTGGAGGAGACAGTGTCTGACACTGAGAGCTCATACTGTATAAGGACACTGAATATCTCATTAATCACACTGAAAGAGCGCCACCTACTGGAGGAGACAGTGTCTGACACTGAGAGCTCATACTGTATAAGGACACTGAATATCACATTAATCACACTGAAAGAGCGCCACCTACTGGAGGAGACAGTGTCTGACACAGGTTTCATGATTTATATTAAGTAAATTGATACTTCTTCCACTAGAGTGCAACAGTGTAATGTACATGTACGATCACTGAGGGCCTTTAGAGCAGTGCTTCACAAATCTGTTCTGAGGACCTCACTGCACATTTGGACGTCTTCCTCATCTAACAGAGGGGTTCTTGAATATTTTGAGGCCAGGGACCCCTTATAGGCTAGATAATTATGAGGACCACCTCATGACGATAACATTAATTAAACCCAAAGTTACAGTGGGTGGGAGTAATGAAGACAATGTGCTTGTTTAACTGACACAAATGGTCCCCACTTGTAAATATGCACTTTTTAATAATACAGCACAATTATTCTAGTTTACCTTACTTTTCAGAAAGTAAATTGCACCTGACTATGTCGTACCGGGTCAAATTTAAGTTGTTGAGAATGAAATAAAAAAAATAATTGTATTACTAAATTATAATAATACATACATTTGTATCAATTAACCAGTTAAACATGTTTGTTTACATAGTCACACAATGTTATTGAAGCAAATAAAAAAATTACAATTTGTTTACAATCTGTACATCTCACTGTCTTGTCCTGAAAAGGTTTACATTGTTTTGCATTTAAAACATTTTCAAAGCAGATATTTTAGAATGCATATCTATAACAGCAGGTGGCTGGACTTATTCGCAAACATACTTTTGAGATTGCACTTCTCTCTAGAAAATATTTCAGATGACCTGATTAAAGCTTTTTGGAGGATGAGCTGTGATACGATAAAGGACATTTTAATGTGTCATATATTAAACAAATGATGTATCACTTCATGCTTTTATGAGTGGAAAGTCTGAACCCGTTGATAGTGAGATAATGTTTTTATTTTTTATTTTTGGGGGGAATCACACATGTGGTTGGCTGAAGTGCTTCTTGGTATAACTCAATTAAGATAAAATCTCAAAATCATCCAAGTGGATGCTGCACACTGGTGGTGGTTGAGGAGAGACCCCCCCACATGATTGTAAAGCGCTTTGGGTGTACAACAATACACAACAAGCGCTATATAAATGCATCATCATTCATTCATTCATTCATTCATTCATTCATCATCATCATTCATCATTCATAAACTGAGCAAAAGAAAACCAAAAGCTTAGCTCGGAGCATCGCATGCTGCTGATCTTTATCACACTGAACACACTGCAAACACAAAGCACTGATACTTTTAAAGCAAATCACTTTATCCTAGTAAGAAAAAAATGCAACAAAGAACTTATATATATATATATTTTTTTTGCACACCTTTGATTAATAACAACTACAACAAAAAAACATTCTGTACAGACTCACCGTTTCAATGTATCTCATCCATTTGATAATGATCTCAACCATATCACATCAGAAACTGATATTTACAGCTCTGTCTAAACTGACAATTATGTTTCTCTGGCTAAATTCAGACATACAAACTAACATAACTCTTACTAATACTGCTATGGAAAGATACTCCATTATATTTCAACATTAGTCAGAGAAACAGTTGACACATGTATCATGTAAGTACATTTATGTCAATATGTTAAATGCACTAAATAATACAAATGCATGACATTCATGGTAATTTAAAGCCCATGGTTTGGGTTTCGTTTGATCTGTTCATACAAAGTAACTTGAATCACTACTAAATCACACATTGATAATGCATTTCAATGAATCACTCTCAGTAAATGTTGACGCTGAATCACTGAATAAGCAGCTCTTAGGCTTTGTTGTCTTCTGCTTACAATAGATGTTAATCTTCAGTCTTCACGTGTCTCGCTGTGGATTTCCTGAATAAGTCTGTTTAATCTTCACAATCAAACTAAACTAAGACCTCCGAACCTTCATCTGGTTTGTGGCTTTGAGCTGGACAGAAAAACAGCCTGTTCATCACGCAAACACAAATAAACCTGCAGCATGTATGAGAAACTATGTGACAAAAACATGCAGTCTCAGATTAAACATGTCATGTTTAAGTCTTTGAATACCACAGCAAGGACAAACCATATTACAAACAATTATAACTGTTCAGACTTAAAATGACCTTATTATTGGTAGTTGAATTAGTTCATTTTACTGTGATCTGGAATGTAGGTTAAAATGCAAATTGTTTGTTTGTCAATATTGAAATATTATCCTGACACTTGATTAGTCTAGTTCACTCTTTGATCTTATTTTATTCAGATTCTCGTGATGCTCAGAGATCTCGCACTGGCTGTTAGCAGACCTCACCAGTCTTGGTCATTAGACAGAGGTAATTGACTAATACTTTAGATGGCCACTCATATGCTTGCTCTTCTAGGAGTACTTGTTTTTAGTCTTCATAGATCTGTACACACTCTGAATTATCTCTAGGCAGAAGTCACGACCACTACTATAGATATAAGCCAACATTACTTGATCTGATAGTAGCTTCGGTTTGGTCGTGCCATGGTTTCCTATGCACACTTACTGTAGCTGGAGATAAATTACAGTAAACAGAGGTTAGGCCCACCTTATTTAGGTTGGTCAAGCAACATCCAGTTGAGCTAAAGGGAATTTCCCTTCAAGCCCTTACAGTCGAAGTACACTTGAACTAATACCAAGATCTGTGAAGATACAGTTGGTGTGCCCCGTTTTCCATCTCAACTGGAATTTAGTCCTTTCTAACCTGATGCAGAAATGTGGTAACAAGAATACAATGTAATCTACTAGAGTCAATAATCTCAGAGTAAGTCAGAATAAATTCAAATGTAACAATTTATTATCAGTCAGGTAAATGTGTTTTATGTCAATTATATTGCCAATTTAGAGATATCAAATCAATACAAAACAACACTTTCTCAAAGATAAATCTAAGAGTAAATGATGCACGCCTGACTTCAGAAAAAGTACACTGTAAAAAAAAAATGCTTTAAAATCTACAGAAACTCACTGGCAATTTTGGTTCCCAGTCAGACTATACATTTACAAAAGTTATGAAATCAATAATTATAATTTTACTGTAAAAATAGACTAATATTGTTGTGATGGTGTGTAAACATTTCATTTGAGTTCACTGAGAATAAATATTTCTTAGTATAAAACTGCAAATATTTAATTTGTTATAGTATTACAATCATCATTTAATTAGTCACTTAATTATCTCATTAACTTTAATGATTAACTCGTTGAAAGTCCCACCTCTGCTCAATTGATTAAAAACTAGGACTCGACACTGGACTCAGGTACATTTAATATTTAGTAATTAATGACAATTAAGTTGAAAGAACGTATCAGAAACATCAATACTAACCTTAATACAAATGTCACTAACATTAAGAAAACTGGACATAAAGAACGTCCCCATAACCAAAACCATAACCATGTTTTTAAACGTTCTTAGAAAACAAAATTGTAAGCTGAGTAACCCCATCCCTACTCTAAACCTACCCACTTCTGAATAATATTACAATATACTTTCAAAGTATACTAAAAATGCTACTACAAGTATTTAATTAGTAAACTATCAGTATACCTATTAGTTCGCTTTTAGTACAGCTGCAGTACTAGCTAAACAAAACTATGTAAACTAGCTGTGTTCTCAAAATGTACAACTGTTATACTTGAAGCATACTTAAAAGTATATTTTTATATACTAGAAAATGGGCCAATTTCATACCAATGAGTATTGAAACAGTACACTTACGAGTATACTACTAGTACACTGATATTTGTCTACTTACTGCATAATGTATACTTGAACTTTACTTAGGTATACTTAATAAAATAAACTCGAATTATACTACTTTTTTGGTAAGAGACCCCTTCCCATTTGTCTCTTTTGTTTTATTTATGTTAAATACATGCCTATATGAGGTCTGTCATCACACCCACTGTGTACGTCGTTTGCTCCTCCCACCACAACTGGTGTAGTACTGTATGTGATGCTCTGTGATCTCTGTTAAAAGTGAGTCAGTTGTGTTTCATGCGGTGACCGATCGTAGCGTAATCAGAGTAAATCTCATTCTTACTGAATCTGACTGTAGCATCACTGAGAGACTCTTCACGCTTCCGGAAACTGACAGCAGCGTACAGGAGCTCATCAGAGGGGATTGTGGGTAACTCCTCATGAGTGTTCATTTGGACTGAGAGAGGATCACATCTGTTCTCTGCACATGATGACTGACCATAGAGCTAAAATATATAGAGAAATGTATTTTAAAATGAGCACAATATATGTTCAAACACACAAACTATAACTCACCAGTGTATTTGTATCTCTCGTTCTCTTGTCTGATGCCGAGGTTCTTCCTAATTTATCCAAAACAAAATGAATCGATCAGTGAGAGAAAGACCAAACTGGAGATAAACAGCAGCATGAGAATTACGAAGCAGCTTAGATGCACTCAAATACATATTTTTTTTAATTTAACTATGATTTTTTACAGATAATCAGGGATCAAACCTTGTCTCTTGTGTCTTAATTTCCACACAGTCAGAGTGAATCCACCGATCAGCAGCAGAGTCACACACACACTAATAATGATGATCACGGAGAAATCTGAGAATAAAACAGAGAGATAACCTTCACACATCAGCAATGTTTGATTAAGCAAATTAAACTACACTACAGGAAAATTAGTACATTTCAGACTCTCTTGTGCAGACTTGAAAACAAACTCTTCCTTGTCTCTCTTTTCAGTCTCATGTGGGTTTCCTGAAAAAAAAGACCATTAGTTCTTCACAGCCGAATTAAACTGAAACTCTGAACCTTCAGCTCATTTCTGTGGTTTTGATGTGAAATGAAAACACCCTCTTCATCACACACACTGCTTTCATGAGCAGTATCACAAGATGAGATTCAAAGGTTTCACATATTCAGAAGAATAGACCCTCCTCACCCTCGTTCATGATGACCATCAGATGAGTGTAAAGATAATTGAGGTCTGTTTCTGATGTAACAGCACACCAGTATTTCCCAGCATCCTCTGCTGTCAGTCCAGTGATGGTCCCAGTGAACACACTTGCAGAGACGTCATCTTTCAGAGTAAGTCTGTCAGTCATGGACTCTTTCTCTTCTCTCACAGTCTCACTGAGATGATTTCTGTCTCTAGTGGAGCACTTCCCCTTACAGAGAGACTTTGTGTTTGATTTATAGATTGGATCATAAGGGCAGATGATCTCAGCAGATTCTCCTTCAAGTCTCAATACTGGAGCCACTAAAACAAGCACAGATTTAACACAAATGATTCTGAATAGACAGTATTTACAGTGAAATCATCTGAATGGACTCACTGATGAGGTTGAGCTGAATTCTCGTGGTCAGGGAGATGAAAGTCAAATATGTGTCTCTGGTTTCTGCTCCGCACCAGTAAACTCCAGCATCTCTCACGCTCACATTACTGATGCTCACTGTAAAATCTCTCTCTTCATTTCTCTCAGATGAACCTCTCGTTTGTGTCACTTTAGATGAGCTGATGTTCTGACAGATGTGATTATCATCCTCTTTACAGAGATGAACTCTATGTTCCTCTGAGATCTGACAGATGATCTTGACTTCTTCACCAATATGAACAGATTCCATCACACTTTTGGGATATTTTGCTTCTACTAACCGAGACAAGTTTACAGAAAGATAAGCACAAAAAATTACATATACACAATAAAATATTTGAGCCCAGCTAACAGGGAACGTTCTCAGAACTTGGCTAACATTCTCTCAAGGTTATAAACAAACATTCCTCCAGTAATGTTAATATAACGTTTGTTTAAAGTTGGTTTAAATGGTTAGACGGAAATGTTATTTGCACATTGTTTGTAGGTTTTTTAAACATTCTCATAATAATGGATGAAACCAGTGTTGTATCTGAGTCCAGTGTTGAATGCACAATCATCATTTAATTAGTCACTTAATTATCTCATTAACTTTAAATCTTTGAAAGTCCCAGCTCTGCTCAATTGATTAAAAACTAGGACTCGACTTTGGACTTGGATACAACACTGTCTAGAATAATTTATGAAAATGTAATTGAAAGAACATATCAGGAACATCAATACTGACCTTAAAAAAACATTCCACTAACATTAAAAAACTGGACATATGGAACGTTCCCATAACCAAAACAATAACCAAAGAAAATAAAAAAATAAAGTAAAACGTTCTTTGAACTCAAAATTGTTAGCTGGGAGGTTGTGTTAAATAATACTGGGCTATCTGCCTGTTGTGCTCCTCTCCTTCCTCTCAATGTCTCTCTATTTATCTTTTTACACGCTTGCGCAGATGTTTAGGGGTCTTTGTGGTGTTCAAGATAAGCAGGGAGTTGAGGTACTAGAAAGGGGGGTTCGTCCTGGACCGGTCCGTCTGGATATATAGGTCCAGCAGGAAGAAAAGCCCTTTGTTTGCCAAATGTAGTCCTTATATGTACTTGTTTTCTCCTTACATTCCTACATGATGTAATTATAATTCTTATTGAACAAACTACCACCCCTTACAATGGATCTGTAGATATTACTGATGTAATAATATACTTTGAAGAAGTTTGTGGACAGAGACTCGACTCCATGTTCATGACTCTTTCTATGGGCCCACACATTCATGAGTGAAATGGGGGACTGAAAATATTCTGACGCCACTACAAGATAAAGAATAACATTTTTCTAACAGGTTCCTCACCGTGTTTGACGCTCAGCTGAAGTTGACTGAAGATCTCAGTATAGTCAGATACGTTCACTCCACATCTGTATGTTCCTTCATCTGCAGCTTTCAGCTCTCTAAAAAACACCATCAGGACTCCTGCTCTGGTGTCGTCATATAAAGAAACATCTCCATTCTCCATCCATTGATCCTGAACTCCTGGATTCTTCCTCTCTGAACATCCGTCTGATTCATTACAGATGTATTTTGGCTGGGTTTTGTATTGAGGATGTTCACACTTGATCATCAGACGACATCCCGAGAAACCGCTCACTCTAGACACGCCCACTTTAGCTGTCAATCACAAATAGCATTAAATATGTTACAATCTTACTGTATAAATGTTTATACCAGATTTCATTGAGAGTTTATTTTACTTACTAACAACACGTAGAAGCACCTTAGTGATAATAGAGTAACTGAATGAGTGTTTGTTGATCCAAACTCCACATAAATAAACTCCTCCATCATCTGGTGTCACAGCAGTAATCATCACACTGAAGAAGTTATTGTGTCTGTCATCAGAAATACTGAATCTTTCTTTCTTCTTCCATCTGCTGTAAATCATCTCAATGGAGTATTTTTCTTCTTTGAATATGATCTTGAAATCATTAATGTGATTCTGTGAATATTCACAGCTGAAATTGGCAGTTTCTCCAATATTCTCCATCACTCTGTCTGACTCAATGCAACATGAATCTATAATTCATGTAATAATGAAATAAATACACAAATTCAAAATATACAATTATTTATAAAACAAATATAAATATGATCAGTAGTTTTACTACACACAGACTTTTAATTTTGAAATTGCTGACCTTCTTTCATATTCAAAGTCATGTCAGTGTACCACTGGTCCTTAACTATAATACGATACATTCCAGCATCATATTTGTTCAGTTCTCTGATGAAGATCACGAGGTTTCCATCACTGTCACAAAACAGTGTGAAATGTCCCTCATTAATCCACTTTTCATGTTTTGTATAATTTATTATTGTTCTCCACTCATGTAGCTTATACATATATTTAGCAGAGTCACTGAACCAAAGTTTCCCAGAATCAACCAGAATACTTCCTCCAGAATATCCAGTGACGCTAAAGCATCTCACTGCATCTGTCAATCAGATTGATACTGTGTTTAGAAAGATGATGAACAGAAAACAGCATCATTACTACAGTGATGAAAGAGAAAAGCTCTGACCTGGGATCAGGTAGAAAGTGAAGAAGATGAGGAGGATCTTCATTGTGACTTGAGTTCAGTCTTCTTTATGCTGAATGATCTCTGTGTGAATCTCTCTGTCTCTACATCTGTCTGCTTTAGTTACTTCCTCTTTATTCAGCTCTTTATCAGTAATGAGCAGCTTTACTGACTCCTCCCACATCACCACTGACTGAATATCACATTAATCACACTGAAAGAGCGCCACATACTGGAGGAGACAGTGTCTTACACTGAGAGCTCATACTGTATAAGGACACTGAATATCACATTAATCACACTGAAAGAGCGCCACCTAGTGGAGGAGACAGTGTCTGACACTGAGAGCTCATACTGTATAAGGACACTGAATATCACATTAATCACACTGAAAGAGCGCCACCTACTGGAGGAGACAGTGTCTGACACTGAGAGCTCATACTGTATAAGGACACTGAATATCACATTAATCACACTGAAAGAGCGCCACCTACTGGAGGATACAGTGTCTGACACTGAGAGCTCATACTGTATAAGGACACTGAATATCACATTAATCACACTGAAAGAGCGCCACATACTGGAGGAGACAGTGTCTTACACTGAGAGCTCATACTGTATAAGGACACTGAATATCACATTAATCACACTGAAAGAGCGCCACATACTGGAGGAGACAGTGTCTTACACTGAGAGCTCATACTGTATAAGGACACTGAATATCACATTAATCACACTGAAAGAGCGCCACATACTGGAGGAGACAGTGTCTTACACTGAGAGCTCATACTGTATAAGGACACTGAATATCACATTAATCACACTGAAAGAGCGCCACCTACTGGAGGATACAGTGTCTGACACTGAGAGCTCATACTGTATAAGGACACTGAATATCACATTAATCACACTGAAAGAGCGCCACCTACTGGAGGAGACAGTGTCTTACACTGAGAGCTCATACTGTATAAGGACACTGAATATCACATTAATCACACTGAAAGAGCGCCACCTACTGGAGGATTCAGTGTCTTACACTGAGAGCTCATACTGTATAAGGACACTGAATATCACATTAATCACACTGAAAGAGCGCCACCTACTGGAGGATACAGTGTCTGACACTGAGAGCTCATACTGTATAAGGACACTGAATATCACATTAATCACACTGAAAGAGCGCCACCTACTGGAGGAGACAGTGTCTTACACTGAGAGCTCATACTGTATAAGGACACTGAATATCACATTAATCACACTGAAAGAGCGCCACCTACTGGAGGAGACAGTGTCTGACACTGAGAGCTCATACTGTATAAGGACACTGAATATCACATTAATCACACTGAAAGAGCGCCACCTACTGGAGGAGACAGTGTCTGACACTAAGAGCTCATACTGTATAAGGACACTGAATATCTCATTAATCACACTGAAAGAGCGCCACCTACTGGAGGATACAGTGTCTTACACTGAGAGCTCATACTGTATAAGGACACTGAATATCACATTAATCACACTGAAAGAGCGTCATCTACTGGAGGAGACAGTGTCTTACACTGAGAGCTCATACTGTATAAGGACACTGAATATCACATTAATCACACTGAAAGAGCGCCACCTACTGGAGGAGACAGTGTCTGACACTGAGAGCTCATACTGTATAAGGACACTGAATATCACATTAATCACACTGAAAGAGCGCCACCTACTGGAGGAGACAGTGTCTGACACTGAGAGCTCATACTGTATAAGGACACTGAATATCACATTAATCACACTGAAAGAGCGTCATCTACTGGAGGATACAGTGTCTTACACTGAGAGCTCATACTGTATAAGGACACTGAATATCACATTAATCACACTGAAAGAGCGCCACCTACTGGAGGAGACAGTGTCTTACACTGAGAGCTCATACTGTATAAGGACACTGAATATCACATTAATCACACTGAAAGAGCGTCATCTACTGGAGGATACAGTGTCTTACACTGAGAGCTCATACTGTATAAGGACACTGAATATCACATTAATCACACTGAAAGAGCGTCATCTACTGGAGGATACAGTCACACTGAGAGCTCATACTGTATAAGGACTGAATATCACTTAATCACACTGAGAGCGCCACCTCTGGAGGATACTGTCTTACACTAAGCTCATACTGATAAGGACACTGAATATCACATTAATCACACTGAAAGAGCGCCACCTACTGGAGGATACAGTGTCTTACACTGAGAGCTCATACTGTATAAGGACACTGAATATCACATTAATCACACTGAAAGAGCGCCACCTACTGGAGGATCAGTGTCACTGTCTGAACTGAGAGCTCATACTGTATAAGGACCAATATCCTACACACTGAAAGAGGATACTGGAGTACAGTCTTACACTGAGAGCTCATACTGTATAAGGACATGACTATCACATTAATCACTAACAAGAGTGACACTACAGAGTGGATACACATAACTAATCTGTATAACACTCACATCACACTGAAGCTCAGCTCCTAGGAGGATACGCCACGAGAGCTACTGTATAAGAGGATAATATCACTTACTGAGGACACTGAACAGCACTCTCTATGAGGATACAGTGTCACACTGAGCTTATAAAGCAACTCACAGAAACCTATGAGGATACTGTACAACTAAGGACACTGAAAAGGACACTATCTCATTAATGAAACACACTACTGAAATAATAAGAACTCAATAAGCTCAAACTCATACGCAGAGAGCATGACTGAGGATACAGACTACTGGAGCTCATACATATAAGACACACTAATATATCACATAATCACACTATGACACTGCAAGACATCTTACACTGAGAGCTCATACTGTATAAGGAATATACATATACTCAATATCACATTAATCACACTGAAAGAGCGCCATCTACTGGAGGATACAGTGTCTTACACTGAGAGCTCATACTGTATAAGGACACTGAATATCACATTAATCACACTGAAAGAGCGCCACCTACTGGAGGATACAGTGTCTGACACTGAGAGCTCATACTGTATAAGGACACTGAATATCACATTAATCACACTGAAAGAGCGCCACCTACTGGAGGATACAGTGTCTGACACTGAGAGCTCATACTGTATACGGACACTGAATATCACATTAATCACACTGAAAGAGCGCCACCTACTGGAGGATTCAGTGTCTGACACTGAGAGCTCATACTGTATAAGGACACTGAATATCACATTAATCACACTGAAAGAGCGCCACCTACTGGAGGATTCAGTGTCTGACACTGAGAGCTCATACTGTATAAGGACACTGAATATCACATTAATCACACTGAAAGAGCGCCACATATTGGAGGAGACAGTGTCTTACACTGAGAGCTCATACTGTATAAGGACACTGAATATCACATTAATCACACTGAAAGAGCGCCACATACTGGAGGATACAGTGTCTTACACTGAGAGCTCATACTGTATAAGGACACTGAATATCACATTAATCACACTGAAAGAGCGCCACCTACTGGAGGATACAGTGTCTTACACTGAGAGCTCATACTGTATAAGGACACTGAATATCACATTAATCACACTGAAAGAGCGCCACCTACTGGAGGATACAGTGTCTGACACTGAGAGCTCATACTGTATAAGGACACTGAATATCACATTAATCACACTGAAAGAGCGCCACCTACTGGAGGATTCAGTGTCTTACACGTTCATACATGTTTCGTGTTCTCTCTCTAAGGATAAATGTTTCTGAAGTGCATTTCATTATTTAAAGGTTCCACTAGAGGGCGTTAGTAAACTGAACATGTACAGGTGCATCTCAACAATTTAGAATGTCGTGGAAAAGTTCATTTATTTCAGTAATTCAACTCAAATTGTGAAACTTGTGTATTAAATTAATTCAATGCACACAGACTGAAGTAGTTCAAGTCTTTGGTTCTTTTAATTGTGACGACTTAGGCTCACATTTAACAAAACCCACCAACAAATTAGAATATGGTGACATACCAATCAGCTAATCAACTCACAACACCTGTAAAGGTTTCCTGAGCCTTCAAAAGGGTCTCTCAGTTCGGTTCACTAGACTACACAATCATGGGGAAGACTGCTGATCTGACAGTTGTCCAGAAGACAATCATTGACACCCTTCACAAGGAGGAGAAGCCACAAACATTCATTGCCAAAGAAGCTGGCTGTTCACAGAGTGCTGTATCCAAGCATGTTAACAGAAAGTTGAGTGGAAGGAAAAGATGCACAACCAACCGAGAGAACCGCAGCTTTATGAAGATTGTCAAGCAAAATCGATTCAAGAATTCTTGACAAATGACTCTTTGTCATTTCAGCACCAGATAATTCAACAAACTCATCATATAGATCATTTCAAACACTTATTAGTGCCATATAAAAGACTGACTTAAAATGCATGGCATCCCATCAAAAACAAAATGAAACAACTTGCTTAAACCATTTTTTTTATTACCAGACACAACTCACAAGTTTATCTTTGAATTGTATACATTGCCAATTACACCTACATTTATATATAGATATTTAAAATGTAACAAATATCTTACATTTGTTTTATCCTTCTTTGTCTGTTATAGTACACTTTAACATTCTGGACTGCAGCATAGACATAACTTTTAAGAATACAAGTAAAACAATAAAATATTGCTGAGCATTTCCATCTGTCATAAAACCCTTCACTTTCCCGCCATCTTTGAGTTTTTCTTTGCCCGTAGGTCACATGGATGCAGGTGAATAGAGTGTGAAATCTACTGTGACTGAACCTTTACACTCTGTGACTCGTTTTCAACACACTGCTTCAAAACACTATATGGGTCAAATTAAACATCCAAACTAAGCACAATACGTTTTTTCTCATGACATATCTTCAGACTGAAGGTCAAGAATGTTGTCAGACATGTTTCCAAGTTGTCACTTTTGGGGAATTCTTACCTTTTAAACCAGAAAGACAAGTAATACGTTTACCTAACAATTCTATTAAACTGTGATCGTTTGTCTGGAACTGTGTACAGATAACAGTGTCTTTATTATGTTTAGCATCCATAATGACTGTAAAGATGTCCTGATGTTGACTGTAGATACAAGTGCTGTTGTCTTTGTGTTGATGACGTTCGTCACTGGATCGTCCTGAGCGCTGTGGCGTCTCCACAAATCTGTTTACTCAGGACAGATCGCTCACTTGGGACAAAAGAAAATATGTAATATTGAATCAAATGTTTATTATGCTTCAAAATGCATTGGGGGACAAAAATACTTATTTTCACATATATAAATATTTTAACATTCTTACAACTTTACTATCTTCCAAATTTACTTCGATTTTCTTTTAAGAATCTTGTTTATTTTTTTCATCAGTTAACTATTTAAATATTAAATCATCATTGTTATGGCATGCAACAATGTTTATGCCATAGCAGACACAGCGACCCAATGACAAAACAATTTCACATATAATTGCATGCCAAGTGCACAAAAATAGCTGTGAAAGTTAACTTAATTCAAGATATTTTCACTGGAAACAAGTAACTGTATTAAATGACATAAGTAACAACGGTCAGATGATCATTTTAAACCAAATGTAAACTTGTTTGACACAGTTTCCTTTCTTAAAAAATAAATAAATGATTGATTCAACTTCCACAATGGAGAGAAAGAAAAATATGAAACATCCATATTTTAGAAATAAATGCATAGATTGATTATTATGCAAATGTCACTCACCTGTCTGAACTAATTAACTCAAAATCCACCATCTCCGCATCCTCCACCACCGCCATCTCCACATCCCCCTCCACCACCGCCGCCTCCGAAGCCTCCCCCGCCGAAGCCTCCAGAAATAGAGGCTCCACAGCTTCCATAATCAATATCACGTTTTCCAGCACCACCCCGGCTGTTTGAAGATTTATTAACATTGACGTGACTGTGACTTTTCTGACCACGACTACTGCTTTTACAATTGCAGTCCTTCCCACAGTTCTTACATCCTGCTCTACTGCTCTTTGAACCCATTGCTTGTCTCGAAGGTTTGAATCAGCGAGCTCCTAACCCTGGTGTCGGTCAGAATGCAGTTTGTATTTAAGGTCTTTCATGAGCGTATCGAGTATATGAAGCAGGCGTTTGCAGCCAGTTGACTAATTATCTCACATGACTAAAATGAGCTAAATATGCTCCTGCCCAACCTCATATTTAGGCAACAGCACATTTCATCCTGTGACATATTTTCTCCTCAGGCGTTTGGTGCAGGAATTCGATCTATGTCGACATGTCATTCTTTATCTCTGTTGAGATCTATACGATTTGTTTAGAAATAAAAGCACAGTAAAAAGTCACAGTTTTAATCAGCATATTTTAGGTATGTATAAAGCCTGTCAACAGAGACATACAGTTCTCCGTAAACTTAAGCAGCTGTCTGTTCAGCCTCATCTCCTTCTTCTCTTGTATCGGAGTATTATTGAGCCAGTTCTTATGTATGTGCCATTTGTTTTTTTCATATGCTTACAGTGGTTAATAGGAACAAACTTTTAAAGATAGCTAATTTGGCTAGTAAGATTATTGGTATTCCAACTCCTAAATTATCTGACTGCGTTACTTCAGCTACGACCCGGAAAGCACACATAATCCTAAATGACCCAGATCATCCACTCCATGGTTATTTCATCCTTCTCCCATCTAGCCGCAGGTATAGATTACTGATGTGTAAGAGGATTAACTTCAGTAAGAGTTTTGTTCCTACAGCGATACGAGCTTTAAACACATAGGAAATCAGGCATTATTATTAATATTATTATTATTTATATTTTTTCTGGTTGTGGTTGTATTGTGATAAGTGTGTGGAGTTGTCATTGTGTTACATGTGCACCTTCTGTGAAAATGAATTTCCTCTTTGAGGACAAATAAACTTATCTATCTATCTAAAAGGCTACTTTCTAAACAACGATGGAGTAGCTTGACCTTCATATAATGGCTTGATCCACTCTGAAAGAAGTCAGAATGTATAGCGGAGTTTAGAAATTAATTTCAAATAAATATAGTTATTAAGAATAACGAAGAAATAAAACTGATCAATTCATGTTCACGGTTTTCATTTACAAATATCACAATATATCACCCCATGATGGAAATCGTCTCAGGTTACGTATGTAACCATGGTTCCCCGAATGGGGAATGAGACACTGCGTCCCCTAGGGGTCGCTACGGGGAACGCCCTCAGCGTGACTCGTGTCTGAAGATACATATGTAAAAACACCACCTGTTGGCCGGCGACAGCCCATGACGTCACTACCGGCGTGCCACAATATAAGTGCCGCCGGGAGAATACATCATCAGGTTCTTCGTCTGAAGTTTGCGTCCGAAGCATGGCCCAAAGCCTAGGGGACGCAGTGTCTCGTTCCCCATTCGGGGAACCATGGTTACATACGTAACCTGAGACGTTCCCCTCCAGCGTCCCCTAGGGGTCGCAACGGGGAACGTTATACCCACTTCACCATGCTGAGGGGAATGCAAGCCAATTTCGCGAAAAAGGCGAGCACTAAGCCAACTCTACCCGGCTAAGGGAGTTGCCCCTGGGACGGCTGATGGCTGTCAGTGATATTATCCCCTTCGGCCAAAGGCCCGACCTGCATACCCTAGTATTTACCTGCTAGGTGCCGGGATTACCGGGCCTAGGGTAGAGCTCAAAGTCTTGGAACCAAAAAAAGATTCCTTTAAGGGGATATGGCCAGGCACCTGGCTCACTAGGTCCTGGCCGATCACTCAGGGGTTACCACTTGCTCTGTCCAAGCTTACTGAGGGAACTGTCTCAACAGACCTCTTGGTAGCGTACACCCCTTTCTTTTTTTTGTTTCTTTTTTTTTGGACCCAACATATATGGGACAAGGGAGCGGGGCCCAAGGCACAAGCCGGGGCTTTAACCAACTCAAAAAAGGGCACGAAGCTGTGCGCGTAACCCTACCCTTACGGGATTTTTAGAAAGAACGCAGAATCTTTGATGTGCGGACTTACCACTGAGTGGATTTTAGAAAGTGCCCAAAGTCTCGCGTGTGCACTTATTAGAAGAACGTTCTATGCCCTGGAGCGGAGAACTACTCATTCCTCGGAGTGAGAGGGAACTCAGACGCTCAGAAGGGAGCGGCAAGCTCATAGATGACCCTCTGGTTGAGGGGAGCAATGCTGGCTCGACCAACAAGGCGAGCGACCTATCACAGAGCTCTGGGGGGCGGAGAAACTCGGACGCTCAGAAGGGAGCGGCATGCTCATAGGTGACCCTCTGGTTGAGGGGAGCAGTGCTAGCTCTACCGACGGCGAGCTCTGGAGAGCGGAGAACTCATTCCTCGGAATGAGAGGAACTCAGCTACCAATGAGGAGCTCTAGAGCGGAGAACTCACTCCTCAGAGTGAGACCTATAACGAGCTCTGGAGAGTGGAGAACTCATTCCTCAGAATGAGAAGGCACTCCGCCGCTCAGAAGGGAGCGGCAAGCCCAACCATGAGCTCTGGAGAGCGGGGAACTCATTCCTCAGAATGAGAGGGAACTCCGCCGCTCAGAAGGGAGCGGCATGCTCATAGATAACCCTCTATAGTGAGGGGAGCAATGCTAACTCGACCAGCAAGGAGAGCGACCTATCACAGAGCTCGGAGGAGCGGAGAACTCATTCCTCAGAATGAGAGGGAACTCAGACGCTCCGCAGGGAGCGGCATGCTCAAAGGTGACCCTCTAATGAGGGGAGCAATGCTAGCTCTACCTATAACGAGCTCTGGAGAGCGGAGAACTCATTCCTCAGAATGAGAAGGAACTCAGACGCTCAGTAGGGAGCAGCATGCTCATAGATAACCCTCTATAGTGAGGGGAGCAATGCTAGCTCGACCAGCAAGGAGAGCGACCTATCACAGAGCTCTGAGGAGCGGAGAACTCATTCCTCAGAATGAGTGGGAACTCAGACGCTCCGCAGGGAGCGGCATGCTCAAAGGTGACCCTCTAATAAGGGGAGCAATGCTAGCTCCACCTATAACAAGCTCTGGAGAGCGGAGAACTCATTCCTCAGAATGAGAGGGAACTCCGCCGCTCAGAAGGGAGCGGCATGCTCATAGGTGGCCCTCTGGGTGAGGGGAGCAATGCGGGCTCTACCAACAGCGAGCTCTAGGGAGCGGAAAACTCATTCCTCGGAATGAGTGGACATTCAGACTCTCCGAAGGGAGCGGCATACTCATAGGTAACCCTCTTAAGGTGAGGGGAGTAATGCTGGCTCTACCGACAGCGAGCTCTGGAGAGCGGAGGACTCATCCTTCAGCGCTCAGAAGGGAGCGGCATGCTCATAGGTGACCCTCTAGGTGAGGGGGCGGAAAACTCATTCCTCAGAATGAGAGGGAACTCACCTTTTTTTTGCCTTTCCTTAGCAGTAAATTTCCACCTAACCTCGGTCAGGTGGAGTTTACGGTGGTTACAGGGGAATTAGAGAGGAATGAGAGGGCTTGCCTCTCTCTGACCCACGCCTCTCTCTCACCCTAGCCGCAGGAGGGGGAGGGGCATGAGTCGCGAGACTAGCCTTCTGAGCCCATCTCTGACCCTCAGACCGAGATGAGCTAGGACCCCTGGTTGTTCGGGCTCAGACCTGGATTTTATAGAACCTTATCCAGGTCTTTCAGCAGATCAGTCTGGTACGCCTTAGTGTGCAACGAAGCGACGGTCTGACCTGCTGCTGCATATGCCCTGCCATTTAAGCGAGATTCAGGGGCTTAGGTGGCCAGGGGGGAGCTTTGAGAGAGGATGTCTGGCCATAGAGAGATAAGCTGGTTATCATCTCTTGCACAGGGGGCATCCCCTCATAGCCATTTTCACGCATCTCCTCAGTGTCAGCATAACTAGTATGCTGAAACCTATGAATACGAGAACAAATAGCTTTTTCCACTCCTTCTCAATCACCACATCGAGATTTTATGAAGAAATGAAGGCTCACTCGAGCTGGGGGTAATTTGGCCAGAAAGATAAATTTTTATGATCCACAACCTCCAAAAACTCGTTCATATGCCGAGAAGAGCACTAGCCGCTGAATCTGATTATGTCAGAAAGATCGCATCGTCACAATCCAGCAGCTCACTCTCGTTCTCGTTCTCGGCCGACGCGTGCGAAAAGGGGCATTCCCTTCTCTCACTCATCGGCCACATCCAACTGCTAATTTCATTCACCTCCGTGCCTCGGCAGCGGTGGGTCCCGAATCACGGGAAACAGACGGCTGCCCCTCTTTCCTTGAAAAGAGGGACAGGACGAGAGCGGAGCTTTTACATAGAAAAAGCTCACAGTGCACGCAGATTTCCCCTCAAGGACATCGCGTGCGTGCTCCTTGCCCAAATAGAAGATGCAAAGATTGTGTGTGTCATCGGGTGTCAATAACGCGGATCCACACACAATCTTAAACGCCTTGCTAGTGCTCGCCATTTGATAGAGAGAAAACTGTACTCTTACCAGATTGCACGCTTCAAACAAACCAGTCAGTGAAGACGAAAAAGCTGATGATGTATTCTCCCGGCGGCACTTATATTGTGGTCGCGCCGGTAGTGACGTCATGGGCTGTCGCCGGCCAACAGGTGGTGTTTTTACATATGTATCTTCAGACACGAGTCACGCTGAGGGCGTTCCCCGTAGCGACCCCTAGGGGACGCAGTTCGAGTTCCCATGGAGGGGAACTAGATCTAGAAGTTATGTGAGTCACTCACACAAGCATTTCTGTACAGAATGAAAAAAATTTCCTTTAGGCCAGAACATTTTTGCAATTGGTTTCAATGGGAGTGCCACGTATTTAAAAATTCCATCAGCATAACGAGGTGTTGAGTATCTATTTTGCACTGAGCACTTGGCTTTTTTATTTCCAGAAGGTGAAGGTTGAACAATTTTCAACTTTAGGAAAATGCAGTGCTCATCACTTCTTACCCTGCTGTCCAATCAGAGCGTCGGAGGGGTGGGACAATTAGTACCACACCGACCAACCAACATCCTGCATGGCAGAATCTGTTCTGTGCTGTTGTTTTTTATTGATTTATCTTTTTAAACAAGCAAATAGTTGTTATATTCTAATATCAGTTGCTGATTTTTTTTCTTTGTTTAAGCAAATGTATTCAGTATTTGCTCTGATACAGGCCAAACTGGTCTTAAAATATCAGCAGCCATTTGAAATTAGAGCCAACCACTGCATTTTAATCATGATCCAAAACAAAGGTGTATTTTACACAGACCTACACATAGTTCAATAAACAAATTCAGATTTTAGAATAAGAAATCACTTATTAGAGAAGCTCATTTGCTCATTTTTCCATAGCAACATATCATGTACCTTAAACCTGCACATGTCTTTTTTTTTAAACATGGATCTCACTTCTGCCGGTTTAAAATACATGGCTGTCCTAATTTGAGGCTGAATTAAATATTAAATATTTCAACAGTGAAACAGTATTCTAAAGTGAAAATATATGGAACCCTTTGTATATAATACATAATTATCAAATAATTATATTTGAAATAAAGGACTTATTTCGAACCTGAAACCGTAGGCCTTGTTCTAAAGTGAAAATATTGGGAACCAATTAGTAATTAATAAATAATTATTATATAATTCTGCAAGAATTAGGCTACTTAGAACCTGAAACAGTATTCTAAAGTGAAAATATAGGGAACCCATTAATAATTATTAAATAATTATCAAATAATTCTGCAGGACTTATTTCGAACCTGAAACTGTAGGTCTATTCTAAAGTGAAAATATTGGAACCCCATTAGTAATTATTAGATAATTATGCAATAATTACGTAGAACCTGAAACAGTATTCTAAAGTGAAAATATAGGGAACCCATTGGTAATTAATAAATCATTATCAAATAACTCTGCAGGACTTATTTCGAACCTGAAACAGGCATATTCTAAAGTGAAAATATAGTTAAATACCTTAAGTAATTAATACATAATGAATTTGGAGGAAAGTGCAGTTATCTTCCCTGTGTTAACTTAGGTGTCAACACAACAGACTGTACTGTATCTGTATAAGTGGGATAGTCATGTCAAGACAGTGGAGTTGGGTTTCCTTTGCGAAGCAGATTTCCTACAGAACATGCACACAAGGCAATTATTTACCATACATGCAAAAACATAAGAGGTGAGAACCAGAAACGTGTAAGTGACATTTCACCAACTTTACAGGAGGGCCAAAACAAAAACTTCCCATAGGTTGATCTGACTTTGTGCACTGATTTCAATCGTTTATAATAAAAATGTGTATACTCATGGATGACAGTATACTTTTGCCTGTAGAAAGAGCTCATCAAGAGCTTTCATTTGATATATATAATGAACAAATTATAAATACAACACTTTTGTTTTTGACCCCATTTTTCACGAGCTGAACTCAAAGATCTAAGACTTTTTCTATGAACACAAAAGGCATATTTCTCTCAAATAGTGTTCACAAATCTGTCTAAATTGTATTAGTGAGCACTTCTCCTTTGCAGAGATAATCCATCCATCTCACAGGTGTGGCATATCAAGATTAGACAGCATGATTATTGCACAGGTGTGCCTTAGGCTGGTCACAATAAAAAAAAAATCAGATGCAAAAGCCTCTAAGTGCCGTATGAAATTGTCTTCATAATTAAGCATTTTAATCAGGCTTCCATTTGTAATGCCGAACTAGGGGAGAAAGGGAAATGTATAAGGACTGTGTTTTATTTTTTGGATGCTGGAGCTGTGATTAGAATTAGTGAGTAGATCGTAGAGTTTATCTTTAGATGATCTGCGGGAGAAATGTAGTCTGGAGTTTGAGAGAGCTTGACGTAGACAGTTGATGGATCATTATGAAACGGGGGGAATCGGAGGAATGGCGGCAGCAGGATGAAGAGATGGACGAGGCTCAGTTACCACTTGGAGGAGGGAGGAGAGAGGCGATCTTGGCTGGGTGGAGGGAGCGTTGATTGGCTGATGCAACTGAAGCGCTCAGAGCGAGTCTCCTGGTTTGGATCCGTGGGTTCCGTTGATACACGGGTTGTGACTGTGGGTGTCTCGGGACAAGAGTAAATGACTAATTCTTATTACAAAAAAAAAAAAACACTAACAAAAAACTATTTATGTACATACACATATACAAATACATACCAGATACAACCAACATAGCACAGGAAGTTTGACATACAAAGACTGGCAACAGGCTTGTCAGACCCATGTGTTATAAGAAGGCAAATGTTTTCAAATCCGACACCTGAATTCTCTCTCCAGTGTTTCTGGTCAAACACACGTCAGATCACTGGAGAATTTGGTGCTTCTGTCAGTTTAACATGCAGCTGTGGATTCGGCACCAAAGACAGCAGCTGTCAATCAAACTTCAGCAGCACCGAAGACAATATAACAATATAAACCAGACAACGAGGGAAAATCAGCTGCTTCTCTTTCATATCAAACATTTCCATGAATGATGAATACTGTTATCATCAAATAGCCTATTATATGAAAAACCTCATTCCTTCATATCCACTCTTTTATTCTAAACACACACGAGGCACGTAAAATAGTGTAATTTATATTTAACTAAAATAACTAAAATCATTAAAAAAAATACCTACCCTGTCAGCTATCATAACACTACACAATGCTTATTTAATTAAAACTTAGACATTTAACAGACAATTACTCCCTTTTGCCACTAGATGATGCCAAAGGTTTCGATTCGGCATCAAGTGACCAGGATGAATGAGAAATCACAAACATAACCTATAAAGAGATTCAAATGGACTAATCTAATAATGGCCCTAATCAAATAACCGAAAGCTAATACAAAAATACGTCTTTACAGTGAAATAATTCAGACCTTCTGAAATAAGAATTTTCAATATAATTTTATAATGATAAATCATATTTTATAATATTATGCAAATTCACAGCATTTCTTTAAGGAGTGGAAAGTCTGCGTCCATCGTTGCTAAAACTATTTCCTGTGTTTATCACACCTGGAGGTGGCTGAAGCGCATCTTAGTTCGAGTTAAAATAATATAAATGGCAAGAGCAGAACCACAAAAACCAAAAGCAGGAGAGCAGCCCCATGCTAGTTTCTTTTTTGCACACTGACCACATATTGAAGAAACCTCCAAAACCCGACGAACACCTTACAGCATAAGCAAACACAACTCACACTACCTTCAGGTCTGGTGAAATCTAGTTTGATTTATTGTTTGACGTGAATCATTCTGATGTTTTACAGTAATGTGTTGAACTCAACATATTAAATACATAAATAAGTAGGCGTTATATGATTTAAAACAAATGTGATTCACTTTCAACTTTGCTTCCATTTTTTTACATTTACAGGACATTTGTCGATATTCTGTCATTGATTTGTTGGCTCATTATATTTATTTAATTTGATCTGTTTTAAGAGTACAATTTGTATATCATACATGGATAATCATAAATGTTATTTTCAGTCTTTGCCTCATTAAACAGTAAATGTTGAAGATGAATTACTGAATGTCTACAGTAAAATGAGCAGCACTTAGTCTTTATTATATTTTGCTCACAAACAATGTTCTGCTTAATGTTCAGTGTTACGTGCTCTCTGTGGGTTTCCTGAATACATCTATGTGTTGTGTGTAGAATCGAAAAAAAATCAGCCGCTGAACCTTCACCGGTTTTCTGTGTGGCTTGAGGTAGTCAGAAAAACAGCCTGTTCATTGTGCAAATACAAAAAAGACCAGTGTTTGTAAAACACTTAATGACAAAACAAATTCAAAGCCTTTTTTCTACATTTTGAAAGACTTTTTACTTTTTAATAATAATGAAAAGCCATTAATAATACTAATACTAGGAGTAATCGCACATTCACAGATCGTCATGTGAAGCCATCAGAGGATTGTGGGAAGGTGAAAAGGGGAATAAATCATATCTTCTCCAGATTATAAGAGAACATCTGAGATTAAACAAAACAAAAACATGATGTGCAGAATGAAACTTACAGATGAAACACACAAGAACTTCAGTGCATGAAGATACAGACTCACCACTTCGATGTCTTGTCTGTGTCTGTCTGATCATGAGCTCATCTCTAAGATCTCAACACAACATCACAAACAACAGTGAGATGAAGAAATTCAGAAGACATTTTGGATGTCCCCTTTAGCAAAAAAACAATAAATGCCCCTTCTTTTATTTCAAGTTTCGGGTTAGTTGGTAGGCCTACTAGACATAATCTGATAAACTGTGTGTATGTGTGTGTGTGTGTGTGTGTGTGTGTCTGAGTGTGTGTCTGAGTGTGTGTGTGTGTGTGTGTGTGTGTGTGTGTGTGTGTGAGAGTGTCTGAGTGTGTGTCTGAGTGTGTGTCTGAGTGTGTGTGTGTCTGAGTGTGTGTGTGTGTGTGTGTATGTGTATGTGTATGTGTATGTGTATGTGTATTTGCATGTGTGTGTGTGTGTGTGTGTGTGTGTGAGAGAGAGAGAGAGAGTGTGTCGTGAGAGTGAAGTGTGTGTGTGTGTGTGTGTGTGTGTGTGTGTCTGAGTGTGTGTCTGAGTGTGTGTCTGAGTGTGTGTGTGTGTGTGTGTGTGTGTGTGTGTGTGTGTGTGTATGAGAGAGAGAGAGTGTCTGAGAGTGTGTGTGTAGTGTGTGTGTGTGTGTGTATGTGTGTGTGTGTGTGTGTGTGTGTGTGTATGTGTATGTGTATGTGTGTGTGATGTGTATGTGTATGTGTATGTGTATGTGTATGTGTGTGTGTGTGTGTGCGTGTGTATGTGTGTACGTGTGTGTATGAAGGAGAGCATCACCTTTACACACAGTCACGGTGAATCCTCCAATCAGCAGCAGAGTCGAACACAAAGAAATAATGTTCAGCAAAGAGAAATCTGAAAACACAAGAACACATTACAGAGAGACAGGATGAATTCACATTTATTTAAATACACAAAACATCCACACATTCTACACAGCTGTGAATGAATGTAAAGTGAAATCTGAGGTAGTATATTACAAACCGTGTTATTTAGAAATGTATCGAGCATTGAAGTTAGATATGTTTTCAGCTTTGAAATCAACAACGGTAAGTTAAACCGCAGACTGGCAGACATCTACTGGCAGACTTGGGGAGTAACGGAATACATGTAACAGCGTTACGTAATCAGCCTACAACAATCTAGTAAGTGTAATCTGTTACAGTTTTATCATAAAACAAAGTATTCAGATTACAGTTACATTTTCTAAAAAGTGGGAATACTATCAGGATTACTTTAGTTTCATTTAAAATTAAATAAAAGAGTTTTTGAAAATATATTGTAATAAATTCCAGTTACACAGTAAACCCCCCAGAGTAAAATGAACTCTATTCAGAGAAAATTTGGACCATCTCTAAATAGAGTTAAATTAACACTGAAGCAGAGTTAAAGTTAATGAGTTAATTAAGTGACTAATTAAATGATGATTGATCATTAATGATGAACAGCTGCTGTTAACAATCAGAATCACTGAAGAAAAGAGAAACACAAGAACTACAACTGACTTCAGTCACAGATTAAATCAACTGAAATAAAATAAGACATTAATATCTCAAGATCTGATTAAACAACTCCACAAACAGCATCACCAGCTTCACTCATTAACCTGACCGACTTAATTTCTGTCACATGTCTACAGAAGCTCTTACTGAGAATGACTGAGGAGCAGATGTTGATGTTTGACTTGGTGTTATTGGAACTTCCTCTTTCTGTTTGCCTCTTCAAGATTAATCACTTTATGTATTCCCCAATTGTAAGTCGCTTTGGAAAAAAACATCTGCAAAATGACTAAATGTAAATGTGTCAAAGCACTTAACAGTATCAAATTGGAGGATAGAGTGTCAGTAATGTATAATAATGAGATTAAACACTCAATTTTCATTTAAAGGCATTTCATTATTGAATTCAGAGATGTCATTGTCTAGCTCATTTTAGTTGAAACAGTATCTGTGAAATCAAATTGACCATAATCGCTAGACATTAACTGATTAATTTAATTTATCCAAATCAAATTAAAATTAAACCCTTTTATTTTTTGGCAAACAAAGTGCTGCACAACAGAGGTTTATTGATAAAATTAAAAAGAAAACAACTGGGATCAATCCTTTAAAAAAAAAAAGTTATTAATATGTATTAGTAGTAGCATCGAGTCTTAAGACTGCGGTTAACGCTAATCTAAACTTTTATTTTGACAGGTTTCCGTGAGGAACTTGCAGCTGCTATTTATCATGTGATATGATGGTAGTTTTCTAAAATGAAACCGTAAAATGCTAATGAAATGACTCTCAGAGCAGCAGTGTGTTAATATCTGTTATTAGTTATTATTATTAAATGCTCGGAGCGTGGAGGGGAAAGTCTTGATTCTCCACTCCGCTCACATACTCTGCCGGATACTGTCACACAAATGTGGCTTTTTGTTAATGACTGTCCTCCTACAGGATTTAACACAGAGTGACAGCTCACTACCAGTTACAAAAGACACTGTAACAGTCTGCCACAGGCAATTCTAGTTGCATTTTTCATCAATTAATTTCTTAAATTATACTTTGACTATGTTCTGGCCCGCCATCTAGAGGTAGTGAAAGTCAAGGGAACTTATATTGTTTCCAGGTACAAAGTCATAAAAACATATTTTATCTGTGAAGCGTTCTGTGTAAATATATAAAACGATCAAGGGCTTACCCATTTTAACTTTGAGAGTAACTTTAGTGATGACGTGAGCTCCACACCAGTATATCCCAGAATCCTCTTCTCTCAGATCAGTGATGTTCACAGTAAAGACTCCAGCAGATGCTTCATCACTGAAAGAGAATCGATCATCTCTGACCGTCTCCAATGAAACTCCATCCTTCACACACATGGAGGCTTCATGTGCTTTGCAGAAGATGTTCTGATGTTTGCACTGGATTGACACGTCGTCTCCTTCATACTTAGTCAAGTTCAGCTCTGGAAATGATTACAAACACAAGAACATCAATTCACAGCCGTAGCTTCACATATTCAGAAGAATAGACCCTCCTCACCCTCGTTCATGATGACCATCAGATGAGTGTAAAGATAATTGAGGTCTGTTTCTGATGTAACAGCACACCAGTATTTCCCAGCATCCTCTGCTGTCAGTCCAGTGATGGTCCCAGTGAACACACTTGCAGAGACGTCATCTTTCAGAGTAAGTCTGTCAGTCTTGGTCTCACTGAGATGATTTCTGTCTCCAGTGGAGCACTTCCCCTTACAGAGAGACTTTGTGTTTGATTTATAGATTGGATCATAAGGGCAGATGATCTCAGCAGATTCTCCTTCATGTCTCACTAATGGAGCCACTAAAAGCAAACACAGATTTAACACAATTGGTTCTGAATAGACAGTATTTACAGTGAAATCATCTGAACGGACTCACTGATGAGGTTGAGCTGAATTCTCGTGGTCAGGGAGATGAAAGTCAAATATGTGTCTCTGGTTTCTGCTCCGCACCAGTAAACTCCAGCATCTCTCACGCTCACATTACTGATGCTCACTGTAAAATCTCTCTCTTCATTTCTCTGAGACGAACCTCTCGTTTGTGTCACTTTAGATGAGCTGATGTTCTGACAGATGTGATTATCATCCTCTTTGCAAAAATGAACTTCATATGCCGCTGAGATCTGACCGGTGATGTTGAATTTTCCACCAAGATACACAGATTCAGTCACATTCTGTAGATATTTTGCATCTATAAACCAAAATACATTACATGATAATCAGAACAAATATTTTATATATAAAACACAAAGTATTTCTGGTTCCTCACCGTGTTTGACGCTCAGCTGAAGTTGACTGAAGATCTCAGTATAGTCAGATACTTTCACTCCACATCTGTATGTTCCTTCATCTGCAGCTTTCAGCTCTCTAAAAAACACCATCAGGACTCCTGCTCTGGTGTCGTCATATAAAGAAACATCTCCATTCTCCATCCATTCATCCTGAACTCCTGGATTCTTCCTCTCTGAACATCCGTCTGATTCATTGCAGATGTATTTTGGGTGGGTTTTGTATTGAGGATGTTCACACTTGATCATCAGACGACATCCCGAGAAACCACTCACTCTAGACACGCCCGCTTTATAAATAACTTTAGGAGATGAACTGTTAATAATTGAGTAACTGTACGGGTGCCTGTATCACTCCAAAAAAAAACTCCTCCATCTGGTGTCACGGAATCAACCGAAGAGTTTCTGTCTTTATCACTGCTGAATTCTTTCTGGATCCGTTTGGCAAGTGAACTAAATGATGTCATTTTTTATTTTGATTGATTTTTCTAGTTTACCGTTGATTATTTGAATATTCAAGCTGAGATCACTGTCCACCATTTTCTCTCACACTCTTTGATTAAACATGAATTGTCAACGTTCAAGTTTTATTAATGATCTGAGAACACATAACAATATGAATCAAAGAAAACATGGAAAAATGGATCTTCACAGTTTGTTTACTCACTCATAGTGTGAAGATGAACAGTAGTACTAATGGAGTATGATTGTCTGTCGATCCAAACTCCACATAAATAAACTCCTCCATCATCTGGTGTCACAGCAGTAATCATCACACTGAAGAAGTTATTGTGTCTGTCATCAGAAATACTGAATCTTTCTTCTTCATTACATGCGTCAATGGAGTTTTGTCGTTCTTTGAATATGACTTTTGCATCATTAATATGATTCTGTGAATATTCACAGCTGAAGGTGGCAGTTTCTCCACTCTTTACAATCACTTTCTTTGACACCACACAGCATGACTCTGTCGTTCAGACAACAATGAAATATACTTTGCAATGTTATACTAATAAAAAGCTTTGCGAGTAGCATGGTTTTATTACACACAACTTGTGATATTAAAATGACTGACCTTGTTTCACATTCAATGATACATCTATATACCACTTGTTAAGAACCCTAATTCTGTATCTTCCAGCATCCTGTGTGTTCAGTTCTCTGATGAATATCACAAGTTTTCCATACTTGTTGCGAAAAAGAACAAACCTTCCTTCACTAGTCCACTCACTGTGTTTCTTGTAATTTATTATGGTTCTCCATGGGTCATGTTTGACCATATATTTAGCAGAGTTACTGAACCAAAGTTTCCCAGAATCAACCAGAATACTTCCTCCAGAATATCCAGTGACGCTAAAGCATCTCACTGCATCTGTCAATCAGATTGATACTGTGATCAGAAAGATGAGGAACAGAAAACAGCATCATTACTGCAGTGATGAAAGAGAAAAGCTCTGACCTGGGATCAGGTAGAAAGTGAAGAAGATGAGGAGGATCTTCATTGTGACTTGAGTTCAGTCTTCTTTATGCTGAATGATCTCTGTGTGAATCTCTCTGTCTCTACATCTGTCTGCTTTAGTTACTTCCTCTTTATTCAGCTCTTTATCAGTAATGAGCAGCTTTACTGACTCCTCCCACATCACCACTGACTGAATATCACATTAATCACAGAAAGAGCGCCACCTACTGGAGGATACAGTGTCTTAACACTGAGAGCTCATACTGTATAAGGACACTGAATATCACATTAATCACACCGAAAGAGCGCCACCTACTGGAGGATACAGTGTCTTACACTGAGAGCTCATACTGTATAAGGACACTGAATATCACATTAATCACACTGAAAGAGCGCCACCTACTGGAGGAGACAGTGTCTGACACTGAGAGCTCATACTGTATAAGGACACTGAATATCACATTAATCACACTGAAATAGCGAGCGCCACCTACTGGAGAATATCACATTAATCACACTGAGACAGTGTCTTACACTGAGAGCTCATACTGTATAAGGACACTGAATATCACATTAATCACACTGAAAGAGCGCCACCTACTGGAGGAGACAGTGTCTGACACTGAGAGCTCATACTGTATAAGGACACTGAATATCACATTAATCACACTGAAAGAGCGCCACCACTGGAGGATACTACTGGAGGATACAGTATCACATTAATCACACTGAAAGAGCGCCACCTCTGACACTGAGAGCTCATACTGTATAAGGACACTGAATATCACATTAATCACACTGAAAGAGCGCCACCTACTGGAGGATACAGTATCACATTAATCACACTGAAAGAGCGCCACCTCTTACACTGAGAGCTCATACTGTATAAGGACACTGAATATCACATTAATCACACTGAAAGAGCGCCACCTACTGGAGGAGACAGTGTCTTACACTGAAATAGACCTACTGGAGGAGACACATTAATCACACTGAAATAGCTCATACTGTATAAGGACACTGAATATCACATTAATCACACCGAAAGAGCGCCACCTACTGGAGGATACAGTGTCTTACACTGAGAGCTCATACTGTATAAGGACACTGAATATCACATTAATCACACTGAAAGAGCGCCACCTACTGGAGGAGACAGTGTCTGACACTGAGAGCTCATACTGTATAAGGACACTGAATATCACATTAATCACACTGAAAGAGCGTCATCTACTGGAGGATACAGTGTCTGACACTGAGAGCTCATACTGTATAAGGACACTGAATATCACATTAATCACACTGAAAGAGCGCCACCTACTGGAGGAGACAGTGTCTTACACTGAGAGCTCATACTGTATAAGGACACTGAATATCACATTAATCACACTGAAAGAGCGCCACCTACTGGAGGAGACAGTGTCTTACACTGAGAGCTCATACTGTATAAGGACACTGAATATCACATTAATCACACTGAAAGAGCGCCACCTACTGGAGGATACAGTGTCTTACACTGAGAGCTCATACTGTATAAGGACACTGAATATCACATTAATCACACTGAAAGAGCGCCACCTACTGGAGGATACAGTGTCTGACACTGAGAGCTCATACTGTATAAGGACACTGAATATCACATTAATCACACTGAAAGAGCGCCACCTACTGGAGGATACAGTGTCTTACACTGACTGTATAAGGACTGAATATCACATTAATCACACTGAGAATATCTCATACTCAGTGTCTTACACTGGAGGAGCTCATACTGTCTTACACTGAATATCACATTAATCACACTGAAAGAGCGACACCTACTGGAGGATACAGTATCACATTAATCACACTGAAAGAGCGCCACCTCTGGAGGATACACTGAGAGCTCATACTGTATAAGGACACTGAATATCACATTAATCACACTGAAAGAGCGCCACCTACTGGAGGATACAGTGTCTTACACTGAGAGCTCATACTGTATAAGGACACTGAATATCACATTAATCACACTGAAAGAGCGCCACCTACTGGAGGATACAGTGTCTGACACTGAGAGCTCATACTGTATAAGGACACTGAATCAAATCGAAAGAGCGCCACCTTGGAGGATACAGCATTATTTAAAGGACACTCATCCACTGAACAGGACACAATGAGAGCTATAATAAGGACACTTATCACATTAATCACACTGCATGCACACTAATGGAGGATAATTTACATATAATTTAGGTGACCCAAGTAAACTTTAAATTATTTAAATTAATTAAAACAACTGATGAGCTCAAAATGTAAAAAACCCAAAATAACATGAAATCTTAATTCATGAGAGCTCATAAACCTATGTTTCTATACAGTTAACACATCACATTTCTGTAATATTACAAAATCAATGATAAAATGTAACACTGAAATGCACATACTCAATTTCTACACTTCAATTAGCTGTGTATAAGACCCACTTCAATGTTTGTAAACATCGGAAGCCTAGGTTGGGTGCGCGCGCAGCTTGGGGTCAGAAAAATGGCGCGGCTACTGAGAGCTGATACTGTATAAGGACACTGAATATCACATTAATCACACTGAAAGAGCGCCACCTACTGGAGGATTCAGTGTCTGACACTGAGAGCTGATACTGTATAAGGACACTGAATATCACATTAATCACACTGAAAAAACGCTAATGTAAGCTAGTCTGCGATCTGCTACTGTAGCATACAGGTCACAATTTATGAGATATCAAACTTCATAACTATTAAATCAGTCTACAGTTTACAGAAAACATTTATTTACTTATCATGGCCACCGTTGTTGGCACAATGTTGGCGCTACCTGCGGCTAACTACTAGCAGCTGGCTACGTCTGTAGCATGACACAGGTATGACATTAATTTACACTATTAACTTGCATAGCTTAACGTACAGAAAACTGTTCTGCAATCCAGGCTTTCGAGTTTAAGCAAACAGAAAGGGATGATAAAGGATGACTTTAATGTTTCCTGAATGAAGTGAGCAAACACGAGCCTCTTTGATCGTAGTATTGTCCCATCTGCCCGTTTAATAGCTTGCAGTCACAGATGTCGTCTTTTTTTGAAACGGATGAGATCCTGCAAATCCCGAAAAACTTGATCCAGAACTGGTGCGATTTTCACAGTCCACGACGCAACAAGTAATTTTGTCTAGGGCTGTAAATTGGCCATGACAACCGCGTCACCAGCGGTAACGTGACGTCACACACCGGGTGTATTTAAACTTTCTCATTTAAGGCTACTTTCCTATTTAACTGTATTAATTTGATATTTATTTTAGTGTTTTGCAGGCTGAGTCACGTAAGTGCTAAAATAAACACGTATGTTTGTTAATAGATGATTGAGCCTCATTTATTTATTTTTGCGTTTCATTTATAAATATATATAATATATCACAACACCGCCCACCTGATGTAGTTGGTCCATTACCACCGCGGTGGTATCTGCCACGGTCACAGCCCTAAGTTTTGTCTTGACGAGAAATTCTCTGGTTAACACAACTCAGGGATTGAACGTTCTGACCCCGAATTGCGAACTTAGCTGTGTATTAAATCAATAGAATTGGGGGGTGCGCATTCTGACACGTGATGAACTGAAGAACAGATCAGCACCTGATGAGCATAAGAAAACAGCTAAAAGCTTCTCACAGCACTGCTCTGATCTGATCTGATCTGATCTGATCTGATCTGATCTCTCTGCATTACATCACCACATATATAATATCATAGCGAGATCTAACAAGAGTCAAGGGCAATAGCCCAACTAAAGCAAACACTGATCTCCATGAGGGTGGCATCATTTTAACCAATACAACATCAACATCTGATCCTCTGTAATTCTCAATAACAGCAGGTGTTCATCACTAATGCACAACCATCATTTAATTAGTCTCTTAATTATCTCATTAACTTGAACTCTTAGAGGACTTGGGATTTGCCTCGAGACTTGTTTGTGACTTGAAATGAATGATTTGGTTCCTCCTCTGGTGAAATCAGCTGCTGAGTTCATGGGTGGAATAAACACATGACAGGACTTTTACTTTCTGACCCACTGAATGCTCCAGTGCATAAAGCACTTATGTCTGTCTTACAAATGTACTGCAAATGCTCTAAAGCAGGGGTTCCCAAACTCGTTCCTGGAGCCTCCCCAACACTGCACTTTTTGCATATCTCCTTTATCAATCACACCTGATTCAACTCATCAGCTCATTAGTAGCAACTCCAAGACCTGAAATGGGTGTGTCAGACAAAGGAGACATACAAAATGTGCAGTGTTGGGGAGGCTCCAGGAACGTGTTTGGGAACCCCTGCTCTAAAGCATTGCTTCCCAAACCTGTCCTGGAGGACTCCCTGCCCTGCAACTTTTGTATGTCTCCCGTATCTAACACACCTGATTCCACTCATCAGCTCGTTAATAGAGACTGCAAGAACTAAATTGGGTGTGTCTGATTAGGGAGACATACAAAATTATGAGCAGGGCAGGGGGTCCTCCAGGACAGGCTTGGGAAGCACTGCTCTAAAGAACGCTGAAAGCGAACAGAAATGAGACATACTTCTTTCTGTTTGCAGCTTGTTAGTCATGCTTGTCAGGATTTTTAAGCAGACTCGGGTACGGTTCGCGGGTGCGCACCCGAGGTCGGAAGACAGCTTTCACATCATCCAAACGAACCGAACTCTGACGTTAATCAAACCTGGGTGCGCATCAAAAGTGCTAGTGTGAAAGCACCCTAATTCTAGCTTGCAAAGTCAGATTGTGCAGAGGACTCATCTGGTTCCTGTAGTCTTGTTCTGATGGCCGTCCATGTGACAAAACGCTTTTGTCATTTAAAAATGTTTCAGACTTCAAAAGTAAGTTTAAAATATATAGCAAAAGGAGTATCACTGAATGACTGTAAGTAACACAAATAATGAATGAATGAATGAATGATGTATTTATATACATGCCAAAGACAATGTGAAAAAGGCTGTTCAAGCAGGTAGATGACTGATAGCAGCATATTCACTATAATCCTGATTATTCTTCAGTCTAACACTGTCAGGACAGTCTGCTTTCTTCTGGAAATTCACCACGGCGTAATTCAGATCCTCAGCAGATGTGATCAAGATCTTAGAGTCTTTCTGAACTGTAGCATAAACACAGTCAGGAGAAACAGACGGGTTTGTGGGTAATTGTTTCGGAGTGTGTGTTATGTTCTCATAATCACAGCCAGTGTGAGAAACCTGCAGAGAGACAGATACATTATTTACAGCTCTGAAGATTTACACAAGGGTAAATATTAGAATTTATTCTCATTATGAATAAAACTCGACATATTTTAACTAACCAGTTCATGTTTTCCTGCTCCAGTCTGAGACGACAAATCACCGCCTACCAAAAACAAGAGTCTTAAATTAATAACATAATTTCACATTTAAACGCTGATGTCTAATGGAAATTATTTCACATATATCATCAAATATCTGTATTTTGTAGTTGTAGCCATTAGGTGGCGAAATAATCACAGTGAAAAAGCACATCTTAATTTTAAACCTGATATGAATGGGAGTTTCTGTATTTAATGACTCGGTACAGTACAGTATGTATGCAATTACTTCCGTTTCTGTTTGGATGGCCATCCAGCCAACAGCTGGATTTCCAGTCACTCCTAACGTAATCTGACTTCAAACGCCTTACCACGTTAATTTACACATGCAATTGTGTTGCAAACAACATTTTGGTAAAACCCCTACACAAGTCTTACCACTACTTCATAACATTTAGCCTACATCTTTCTACTTGTGAGCCACCAACACCTCTACCGGTTACCTTTTAGATGAAACCTTCGTTTCTTTTCACTCTCACATCTTTCCTCTGTTGTGTCCTCCTCTCTTCCGTCACCTACCATTTCTTATGTTTTCGTGAACATCGGTCAGAACTCAGGGCAGCAGAGAGAAAATGACGCAAATCAAAAGATCCGTCAGACCTGAGAATGTATCAGTTTTTGCTTTCATCCTTCTCTGCTGAAGTCCACACTGCCAAGGCTTCATACTTCACACAAGATCAACAGCACATCTGACACACGCAATCTCTTCAAAACATTCAACTCTCTCCTCTGTGCCCCTCCACCACCTCCTTAACAGCCGATGAATTTGCCATATTCTTCACAAATCAATCAAAGGCTGTGCCTGGAAGTCAGTTGTATGTTTGGAGAAGGTTCATATAACATAAATCTGTTAGCTGGGCATGGACTCATACTGTGAGCTCATCATGTGAGAGCACTGTGATATCACTGTGATAGTGTTGAGAAACAGGAAGTAGAATGTCCCCCCGCTGACCGATATTTGAACTGCCTCCTCTCAACCTGCTCAACATTTTAAATTCACAATGAGCTCACATTTTACTCACACTATCACCGTATGAGAATGTTGTCATGTCACTTTGATCATCATGTGATCTCACGTGTTGACTGGGTACACAGAATGCTGCACAACTTCGTGTCCAGGCCCTTGTCATTTCTAGACTGGACTAGTACAATACTCTTCTAGCTGGACTTCCATCATGCACAATAAAACCTTTACAGATGATTCAGAATGCAGCAGCGCGACTGGTTTTCAACGAGTCCAAAAGGGCCCATGTCACACGTAAGGGATAGTCATCATAATGCACATCGTGAAGGCAAAGAACCACCTGACGCGAAGCGGATTATCCCGCTTGTTCCATGGTCAATTGGTCATTTTCCAAGTTATAGACAAGATAAAACAAAATGAAAGTAAAAAATTTTTTGTCAGTTAGTGCTATCATTCTGCCCAATTCAAATCAGACACAGAGATGAAATAGTGCGGTAAGACCACATTTATTTGAATGAATTATGGCATGTATTTAAATTAATTGTCGATTGATCGAGAGAGAGATATGACAGTTGTGTGTACATGCTTGCTGCGTCTGCGCGTCTCTCTAAAAACAATAAACATTACTTCAAAACCAGAGATTTTATAATCTCGTTGCTGGGGAATATAATGTAGCGATCTAGTATCGATCTTTTATTTTAGTAAAAAAAATTGCGGGGAAGCGTTGACATTGACATTTATGTGTGTGTGCAGCACAATCTGCGATCTCTGACCTCTCTCTCCCTCTCTCTCTCTCTCTCTCTCTCTCTCTGTGTGTGTGCATACCTGCCAGCCAATCAGAAATCAGTATTCAAACAGACCATGGTATAACTCTCTTTATCTCCCTGCACTGGCTCCCGGTTGCAGCTAACATCAAGTTCAAGACATTTTCAGCTAACATAATTTTGTTATAAGAACGTTCTCCAAATATTCAGTGTTGGTTGTGGAAATATTAATAATGTCCAGTTTTTTGTTTTTTAAAACAGACATGTTGAGCAGCTTTATCAATGCCGAAATATTTTCTGAAAACACCTGAAATTGCTGCAACAGAAGCATCTCAACAAATGTCAAGGGTCAAGAGACAAACTAAAGCAAACATTGATCTCCATGATAGTGACCTCAAACGAAACATTTTCAATATGACATCGACATCTAAATCTCTGTTAATTCTCAATATAAACTTATGTAGACGTCTGACAGAAATAAAATTAAGTTCTTTAGTAATAATTGAAGCCGATAATGCTGTTTATGGAGTTGTTTAATCAGATATTGAGAGATTTTATGTATTTAACTTCAGTTCCTCTAAGGCTGTTGTAGTTTGTGTTCATATGTTTCTTTCTTTCAGTGCTTGTTCATAGAAGGTGTTTGAATGATTGAACGGATGTTTCAGGAACATCATACTTACCTTTAAATAACATTTTACTAACATTAAGGAAATTGGATATTTTTATGTTCTTGGAATTTTACAAATCAACGTTCCTAGAATGTTTAATTTTAAATCAAAATTAAGTTGAAATAATGTTTGAAGTACATCATAATTTTTTTAAACGCACCTCTAACATCTAGAAAACTCAACATTTTTATGTTCCCAGAATGAACACTGAATATTTGGAGAATGTTCTTATGACAAAATTCTGGTCTGACGCTTGTATATAGAACAGCCACAGGCTCAGCACCCTCCTTCCACTCACGTATGAACAATCTACATCCCCTTCAAGAAGTCTGAGATCTACTGGGGAGTCACAGAGAGGCACAAAATCACTATCCAGAACGTTTTCATTCACCGTTCCTGGCTGCTGGAATGAACTTCACACCCCATCCGGAACGCTGAATCCCTGAACATTTTCAATCGAAACCTAAAAACCCATCTCTTCCATCATCACTTGACCATCTTAAAAAACAACAACTTTGCTTTCTTTCCTTAAACATCTCCCTGACTCGTTAGTATTTACTCTGAACAATGCCTGAGACTTTGTATTGCAATCACTTCCTGTGTCTATTTGTAATGAACCACTTATTGTATTCCTCATTTGTAAGTAGCTTTGAATAAAAGCGTCTGCTAAATGAATAAATATAAATATAAATGTATCTGCATAGAGCAGCCTTAGCGCGGCTAGTCCTTCAAACATTTGCAGCTGGCTCTGATGTCTCTGGGATGATTAAACATGATTTTGTAGCATACGTTTGACTGAATTGTTTGCTTTTGTCTTCATGTCCTCTTATACGCTGTACTTATAATTTTATAATGGCTATTATTGTTCATTAAAACTGACAATTAACAAAACGAGGCAGAGTTGTGCTTTATTGTCGATTGCTACGTTCTGGCTTGCACCACACCTATAAATGGTACTGTTGGCAGTGGAAAAGCAAGCTGGATCAGGGTGTTTCATCCTGAATCGTAACGTACCGTATCATCTGTACTGTACTGACCCGTACCGCTGGGTGGAGATGAGCCATAAAGGAGTTTTACCTCGAGACTGATGCTTCTTATAGAGAAACAGTAACAGGACACCGACGATGATCAGAACCAGAAGAACCAGAACCAGATAGATGATCAGAGATAAACCTGAATACACAGGAGAAACAGTCAGATCAATAATTCAGATTACTCTGAACTAAATATCAGATCAGGCTTGTACCATTCAGTTTGTCCTAAACATACTTTATGTGCACAGAATCATTCTAATCTGGCTCAATTTAAAAAGACTGTAACCTGAGGTTAAAAAATGTGAAAAAGCTAAAAACAAAGACAAACCTTAAAACACAAGAGAAACAATGAGATCAATCAATCTGATTACTCTGAGTTGAACATTAGATCATATGTGTATAGTTGAGCACACAGGGACCTTTTGACAAGCTAGGAGACTCTGATGCGACGTTAGATGGAGATGTCTTGAAAACAGACGATGATGATGATGATGATGATGTTGTTTTTGAAACATCGGTATCTAAAACAATAATAACATGGAAAGATAAACAACTTGTCTTTTTTTAGACACACAGATCTTGACATCACATGTCTCAGTAACGTGTCTGTTACTGATGTCTTTCACACGTCCTCTGTCATGAATTCATGTTTGCTGAACCACAGACACCCAGAAAAACAAAACCACAAGTTCTGAATTTGAGTTTTAGGAACTTAGAAGTGAGCACTTGTGCAAAAAACGGCACATTGAACAACACAAAACAGCACAATTGAAAGACAAAAACTATTAAAGTATTTTCAAAGGCAAGCTTTCTTAATTGCAGTTTTAACTGTAGCACAAGTGTGGTAAACTCTCTGTAATACTCAAAAACTGCACTTCTACGGCACGTGCAAATGAGCACACTAATGCTGCAACACCAAAAACTCCAAACTGTAATAGAAAATGACCACACACTTTCAAACTGTCTCTAGATGTCCAGTTCCTACATTCACACACTGCTGTAGCCTTTTACAAGAAACTGAGTGACCACATGACATGAATCAGGAAGTAGGCCAGCATGAAGGAGGCAGCATGACAAATAATCAGAGTGACTGACCAAAGTAAAGTTACTGTAGTATTTTTCATGTGGGCAAGAATCCTAGAGTGTTGCAAGTTCCAGTGTACAAGCGTCCACAGGTGTATATACAATCCAAAGTAAGTGATAATCCAAAACAAGTGAATGCTGGAATGGTAAATCCTTAAAAACAACTCCTCTGACCAACAAGTTCAAAAGGTAGTAAAATTTCTCTAGTAAATAATACAGTGTTTTTGAACCATGCTATAGTAAAGGTACTACAGTAAATTGTACTAACTTATGAATGGTAATTTGTTGTGGTAATTCTACTATAGCAATATAGACAAATTACTTTAGCCGTTGCATTAATACATTTTAAACATCATCTTAAGGAGTCATTTTTTTGTATTTATTTTTGTTCTTGGCTGCGTTGTCAAGCAGAAATGGGAGTCTAGCCTTGGCAGCCCTGAAATAAACAGACACATAAACACACACAATTTAATTAATTACTGGTAAATTTATAAACTTGTTTTCTCATTGAGACCTAAAAAAATGTGACCCACAAGGTCACATTTGGTCACCATAACGTGATAAATCCCAGGTACACACACACACACACACACACACAGTCTCTGCTTCTTCATTTTAGATCAGTTCTTTTTGCACTTGATTAAGACATTCATTATGTTCTGAGTGTAAATCTGATATTGCAGGATACAAATAGATTATATTTGCCATGGTTATTGATCTTCAGGTGTTTTGTATTTGTTGTTGTTTTTATACAGAATGACATGTGTAAATTACAGTCAGTGTTGAGTGTGTGATGTTGATGATCATCACGGGTTTGAGAGTCTCAGTTACTCACCTGTTATAACACTCAGATTCACTTCAGTGTAGGAATCTCCAAAAATATTGATATCAACTCCACAGTGGTACATCCCAGAATCCTCTTCTGTCAGATTGCTGATGGTCACATTGAAAACTGCTGCTCTTGTGTCGTCATACAGAGAGAATCTTCCAGAATCAATCCATTTATCTTTCTCTTCAGTCTTGATGAGGTCGGTGCACACAGACCACTCTCCCTTACAAAAATACTTCTCATTGTTTCTATATTTTCTATCATATCTGCATGTGATGCTGACTCCTCCTCCTGAATATCCTCTCACACTGATGGAGCTCAACACACCTACAACAAACCAGCATCTTAATACAACAATAATACATTTATATGAGAATGAACAGAGATGAACTTTCAAACCATTTCAATCCATTTCTACAACATGAACTGAAGTTAAAGACTCTGTGTTGTTAGTGATTTACTGTGAGTTCAGATTCTCACCAGGAATCATCAGCAGAGTGAAAGTCCAGATGATCTTCATTCTTCTCTCGTATTCAGTGATCTTCTCTGTTATTAGTAGATTCAGTTCTTCTGAAGCTCTCGATGTGTGTTCAGATGAGTTCTGAGTGTTTCTTTCCTGGTTACGTGTTTGAACTGATGAATGTGACGGAGACGCCCACTTCCTCTGAGAGAGAGAGAGAGAGAGAGAGAGAGAGAGAGAGAGAGAGAGAGAGAGAGAGAGAGAGAGAGAGAGAGAGAGAGAGAGAGAGAGAGAGAGAGAGAGAGAGAGAGAGAGAGAGAGAGAGAGAGAGAGAGAGAGAGAGAGAGAGAGAGAGAGAGAGAGAGAGAGAGAGAGGGAGAGAGAGAGAGAGAGAGGGAGAGAGAGAGAGAGAGGGAGAGAGAGAGAATATTAATAAAGAGGGTTAATAAAGAGAGAAGTGAAACTATTTATGTATTAAGTATTAAGGATATGAGTTTCTAATCAAATGTATCATGATGACTTACCTCATCCCTGAAGAATCCTGGACTGAGATCAGTTTAGAAGGAGGATAATGAGAGAAGAGAACATAAAATCACATCAGCTCACAGTTTCATATATATCATTATATTACAGTGTTTCTGTTTTAAACAGTTATTGTGCTTCATCACATCTCCAGCGTCTCTCATGTCTGTCTAGTAATGACCAGAAGAGGATGCCGATACTTTACTTTCACTTCAACACACTTTCAGCTGTATGTGATGAATGTGAAACTCTTCTGACATTCAGCACTGTATAAGCTGAATGAAACATGAAATATATTAAAATGCAACCACTGTGAGTCTGTTTATTCTTTAGTATGGCCACTAGAAGCATCGGATCACCAACTGAGCAAAACCTCAGAAACAAAGATCACGGAGTCTGAAAACACAAGAGAACTGATCTTTAACGTTCAATGCTATGAAATGAATTCTGAGTGAAAGACAAACTACATGAAAATCTGAAGATACATTAGAGCAGTAATATCTGTCTGTTAGTGTTGTATCATGTCAGGTCAAGGATGTTCACTGATGGTGATGATGAATATAGCGTATCCAGGTCTTTTATCTGTGTAACATAGCATTTAAAGTGTTTTCACGGTAATATTGAGATGCCGGTAAAATGAAGTTTCACTTGCAGAACATTTACATTTTTGCACATAGAAAGATACAGCATGACAGCCAGGGCCGCATTCAGACTGCACTGGGCCCCGGGGCTATGACTTACTGCAGGGGCCCCCATCACAATAATGATATAGAACTTTATAGCTTTAAATATGATATTTTTATCCAATATCAAAATTCTTGATGCACTGAAATTTTATTATTTTTGTTACCCATTTCAATATCACAAAATAAAGTGCTAGCCTAAGTAAAAATAAGCTTACTGAAGACAAGTAAAAAAATAAATAAATGGCTACAACAGAACAAAGATCATAAGAAATCAAGCTACTTGAAATACTTAAAGCACTGAATAACATTATGATGTATAAAGAAAATGTGCAAATAGACTGAATGGTGTCCACTGTATATATTCAATATACATTCATTCTTATTTATTTTACAAAAGTGATTTCGTCAAGGACAGTAAGTGGTTTTCTTTCTGATGTTTGATGTACATTGACACAAATGGTAACAGCAGCTATATTAGAGGAATAGTTCACCCAAAAATGAACATTATATTGTTGTTCTAAACCTGTATGAGATTCATTCTGCTGTTGAATGCAAAATAATATATTTGGAACAATACTGTAATCAGACGCTTGCCGGGCCCTCATGACTTCAATAGTAGGAAACAAATACACTATTGGAGTCAATGGGGACCAGAAACTAGTTGGATCATTTTTCAAAGTATCTTCTTTAATGTTAAGGAGAACAAAGAAATGCATAGAGGTTTAGAACAATTTGAGTTTAAGTATATGATAGTATCTTCATTTTTGGGTGAAGTATCCTTTTAAGATCTCATCATGGATCTCATATCTAACACTACACATTAGTGATGCGCGGTTTGTGTGAATTTGTTTACTCATCTATCCTATATATGCTATATCAAAAAAATTTTTTGCAGTAATTTCCCTCATTTTAAAGTTGAAAGCTGCGGGAATGAGTAATGCGATATATGCACAATACCGCACTGAAATTCTGGACACAATTAAACATAATTATATTATACAGAGGATTGTGAAATAGATTTCCATGACTTTTCAAAAACTTTCTGGGTTTATTTATTTTTCCAAATCAATAAATGCTTGGAAATTGCGGTTTTAAAATTCCATGACTTTTCCAGGATTTTCATGACCGGATGAACCCTGAATGTGACGATCGGGTGCGGGTCGGTTTGCGCAAAGAACAATTTACCAATTCGCGACCATTTCCATATTACTCTAGAACGAAGTGAAGAGTGGAGGTGAATGGAGACATACTGGGCAGCTATCACCTGATAGATACGTGCACATATCATTCAAAATAAATGCATTTGACTGGTAAACCAAATTGAGAATTGACGCTTCAATCTCAAATGGTAATGCATGGAATTTACTAAAAACTAAATAACAGCGCTAATAAGTGGGGGGCTTGGTGGCTTCGGCGATCGGTGCGCCAGTCAATCTACCCCACAGCCAATCACGGGCCCCCTCCTTGCTCGGGCACCGGGGCTTCAGCCCCGCCTAGTTCAATGGTTATAACGGCCCTGCTGACAGCTTCTGTACACTTTCACACATTCATGTTTGCAGGCACACAATCACTCAGATACAGCAGAAAAATACACTCAACTTCAGTTTCCAGATACTTTCAAACTATTATCATGTTTGAATGAAAACAGTTATATAAAACAATTTGATCAGTACTGACCTGTAACACTGATGAGGACTCGTGTGATGAAGCTCTTGTGTCCTTGATCAGACTGAACTCCACACCATTATTCAGTATTCAGCTGAATGTTGTCGAGTCACATGACTGATGATTCCCGTCAGGAGCTGCTGCTCTCGGTCATCATACAGCTGGATCTGTCCCTCAGCGCTCCATCTTCTGCTCTCCTTCACAGACGTCTCTTCAGCACAGAGATCAGATCCAGATCTCCTGCAGACAAACTTCACATCAGCACTGTGGGATTGTGGGTATTTGCAGCTGATGTTCACAGCTGCTCCTGCAGCAGCTGATAGACTGATGTTCTTCTGACAACAATCAGCTGTTTGAGAGTCAAATCAAGTGCAGGGAACTTCACATCAATTATTGTGTAGCAGTGATCCAATATATTACTGTCTCTGGTGGGACATGTAACATGCTGCCTGTATTTTAACTGTTCAAGGAAGAGATTTGCTTTGTAAAAATCTCCAATAATGATTAAAGAGAGTCTGGGACTGGGTACAGTTGCTCAATTTCAGATATGAAAGATATTTCAAATGAAGCGCGTTGTCCAGAATGGCTTCACTCAGCCAGGTTTCAGTGAAGCACAAAGCAGCATATTTTGAAAAGTCCTTGTTTGTGAAGGTGAGAAGAATTGTGTCCGTTCTGTAAGGCAGGGATCGGAGATTTGGTAGATGGGTTTTAGGGAGTGCTGTTAGGAAGCCGTGTTTTTAAAGGTGTGGTTGACAGTTTTTTTTTTTGGGGGGGGGGGGGGGGGGGGGGGGGGGGGGGGGTCTAGGCTTGATTGTGTTCATGGGGTGCAGTCTAACATGTTAATTTACCTTTATTCTACACCACCCTGTCCCTTCTCTGATAAACGCCCCGATTATTTCCTGGTTTTATGAAGCCTCTCCCAAACACAGGATGGGCTCAGATTGGTCAGCTGGTCCAGTGTGTGGTGATTGGCTAAACAGTCTCTAAACGCCCCGCCCCTCACCTCAGTGGCATGTGCTCCGGTTGTCTTGTAAACAATGGCGTCGTCTATATTGCTTATCACTTTGAGCCCGACTGAGACGCAGATGATATTAATGAAGAGGGTCACGCAGAACCTGTGCAAGCACGGCTTTTAAGGATATGTTTGTTTGTTATTGGTTCATAATTTTAGATACGCTGTTATTTAAAAATGCTTCTGTTAGGTTTTAATATACGGTTTTATCCTGAATAAAGCCTTAATGCAGCACGGCAACCGCATGTACATATGTGTATAATGCTTTTCATTGCTATGTGAAAATGAATGTATAATTGGAACAGTTTGTTGGAGCTGATCTGACGATCTGAATGAGAGAGAGAGAGACGCAGAGCAGGGGATGCGAGGAACAGTATTAAGAACCACTGCTTTAGATTTTGAAACTTGTAAATCCATTAAAATCGCTAGAAGACAGAATCACAATTCATAAATGAATAGATTTGTATGTAGTTTTCACCCCTATTTTTCTCTTCATCTTCTCTAAAGCAGCACAACATGGCCTTGCCCCCTTTGCTACGTGTTCCTGGGGGCGGGGTTTATCGGGAAGTAACTCGTTGTAGTCCCTACAAGCCGTTTTTGTAGGCAATAAACTGCGATAATTTTAAAAGATGATATCTCCGTTTGCATTGACCTTTCAGCTTTGTAACTTTGCAGATATTGTTTATGCTCAAACAGCAACATTACACACAATCTAACACAAAAAAAGAGAAATCACAATCAACCACCCCTTTAAACAGCACACCGACTCGCTTCCCTCTTTTCCGTCTGAGTGCAAGTTTGATGAGGACCACCGCCCCTCCGACTACAACATCCAACAAAGCATCTGAATAATCAAAAACCAGGGGAAAAAATCTCAGGTGTGTGTTGCCTTATGTCCAGTAGTTCGTCTCTGGTAAAACTGATAGTAAGAGAATGACTAAACACAGAACAAACAGACAAAAACAGTAAAAGAATGGGAGCATTCCACACCATTGCAGCCGTACGGTGCGCCATCTTGATCAGTGTTTATGTTTTTTTGGCAAGTGTTTGGCAAGTTTTTCTCAAAGTCATGTTAACAGAATGTTTTAAAAGAACATCCTTGGAACATTGGAAAGATTTATAGTTATTGTTCCTAACTTTTCTCTTAAATTTATGTAAAGCTTATACAAGTGTTATACTGAAATACTAAAAACACAATAACAATCAGCGATACCAAAACTTTTCAATTGTTATTAGTATTATTAGCATTACAATACTGAAAAATGTCTGTAGGCTAGAAAGCATTGATCTGACTGTGCAATGTCATCCTGAAAACGTGTGATTTGAACAACCATTTATTTTAGAACATTACACCTAAACACCTCCAATGAAACGTTTCCTTTGGTATTTTAGAACAATACACCTAAACACGCCTCCAATGAAACGTTTCCTTTGGTATTTTAGAACAATACACCTAAACACCTCCAATGAAACGTTTCCTTTGGTATTTTAGAACAATACACCTAAACACCTCCAATGAAACGTTTCCTTTGGTATTTTAGAACAATACACCTAAACACGCCTCCAATGAAACGTTTCCTTTGGTATTTTAGAACAATACACCTAAACACCTCCAATGAAACGTTTCCTTTGGTATTTTAGAACAATACACCTAAACACGCCTCCAATGAAACGTTTCCTTTGGTATTTTAGAACAATACACCTAAACACACCTCCAATGAAACGTTTCCTTTGGTATTTTAGAACAATACACCTAAACACCTCCAATGAAACGTTTCCTTTGGTATTTTAGAAAAATACACCTAAACACCTCCAATGAAACGTTTCCTTTGGTATTTTAGAACAATACACCTAAACACCTCCAATGAAACGTTTCCTTTGGTATTTTAGAACAATACACCTAAACACACCGCCAATGAAACGTTTCCTTTGGTATTTTAGAACAATACACCTAAACACACCTCCAATGAAACGTTTCCTTTGGTATTTTAGAACAATACACCTAAACACCTCCAATGAAATGTTTCCTTTGGTATTTTAGAAAAATACACCTAAACACCTCCAATGAAACGTTTCCTTTGGTATTTTAGAAAAATACACCTAAACACCTCCAATGAAACGTTTCCTTTGGTATTTTAGAACAATACACCTAAACACCTCCAATGAAACGTTTCCTTTGGTATTTTAGAACAATACACCTAAACACCTCCAATGAAACGTTTCCTTTGGTATTTTAGAACAATACACCTAAACACCTCCAATGAAACGTTTCCTTTGGTATTTTAGAACATTTTAGAACAATACACCTAAACACCTCCAATGAAACGTTTCCTTTGGTATTTTAGAACAATACACCTAAACACCTCCAATGAAACATTTCCTTTGGTATTTTAGAACAATACACCTAAACACACCTCCAATGAAACGTTTCCTTTGGTATTTTAGAACAATACACCTAAACACCTCCAATGAAACGTTTCCTTTGGTATTTTAGAACAATACACCTAAACACCTCCAATGAAACGTTTCCTTTGGTATTTTAGAACAATACACCTAAACACCTCCAATGAAACGTTTCCTTTGGTATTTTAGAACAATACACCTAAACACCTCCAATGAAACGTTTCCTTTGGTATTTTAGAACAATACACCTAAACACCTCCAATGAAACGTTTCCTTTGGTATTTTAGAACAATACACCTAAACACCTCCAATGAAACGTTTCCTTTGGTATTTTAGAACAATACACCTAAACACCTCCAATGAAACGTTTCCTTTGGTATTTTAGAACAATACACCTAAACACCTCCAATGAAACGTTTCCTTTGGTATTTTAGAACAATACACCTAAACACCTCCAATGAAACGTTTCCTTTGGTATTTTAGAACAATACACCTAAACACCTCCAATGAAACGTTTCCTTTGGTATTTTAGAACAATACACCTAAACACCTCCAATGAAACGTTTCCTTTGGTATTTTAGAACAATACACCTAAACACCTCCAATGAAACGTTTCCTTTGGTATTTTAGAACAATACACCTAAACACCTCCAATGAAACGTTTCCTTTGGTATTTTAGAACAATACACCTAAACACCTCCAATGAAACGTTTCCTTTGGTATTTTAGAACAATACACCTAAACACCTCCAATGAAACGTTTCCTTTGGTATTTTAGAACAATACACCTAAACACCTCCAATGAAACGTTTCCTTTGGTATTTTAGAACAATACACCTAAACACCTCCAATGAAACGTTTCCTTTGGTATTTTAGAACAATACACCTAAACACCTCCAATGAAACGTTTCCTTTGGTATTTTAGAACAATACACCTAAACACCTCCAATGAAACGTTTCCTTTGGTATTTTAGAACCAAAACACCTCCAATGAAACGTTTCCTTTGGTATTTTAGAACAATACACCTAAACACCTCCAATGAAACGTTTCCTTTGGTATTTTAGAACAATACACCTAAACACCTCCAATGAAACGTTTCCTTTGGTATTTTAGAACAATACACCTAAACACCTCCAATGAAACGTTTCCTTTGGTATTTTAGAACAATACACCTAAACACCTCCAATGAAACGTTTCCTTTGGTATTTTAGAACAATACACCTAAACACCTCCAATGAAACGTTTCCTTTGGTATTTTAGAACAATACACCTAAACACCTCCAATGAAACGTTTCCTTTGGTATTTTAGAACCAATCCAATGAAACGTTTCCTTTGGTATTTTAGAACAATACACCTAAACACCTCCAATGAAACGTTTCCTTTGGTATTTTAGAACAATACACCTAAACACCTCCAATGAAACGTTTCCTTTGGTATTTTAGAACAATACACCTAAACACCTCCAATGAAACGTTTCCTTTGGTATTTTAGAACAATACACCTAAACACCTCCAATGAAACGTTTCCTTTGGTATTTTAGAACAATACACCTAAAGACCTCCAATGAAACGTTTCCTTTGGTATTTTAGAACAATACACCTAAACACCTCCAATGAAACGTTTCCTTTGGTATTTTAGAACAATACACCTAAACACCTCCAATGAAACGTTTCCTTTGGTATTTTAGAACAATACACCTAAACACCTCCAATGAAACGTTTCCTTTGGTATTTTAGAACAATACACCTAAACACAATGAAACGTTTCTTTGGTATTTTAGAACCAAAACACCTCCAATGAAACGTTTCCTTTGGTATTTTAGAACAATACACCTAAACACCTCCAATGAAACGTTTCTTTGGTATTTTAGAACAATACAAAACACCTCCAATGAAACGTTTCCTTTGGTATTTTAGAACAATACACCTAAACACCTCCAATGAAACGTTTCCTTTGGTATTTTAGAACAATACACCTAAAGACCTCCAATGAAACGTTTCCTTTGGTATTTTAGAACAATACACCTAAACACCTCCAATGAAACGTTTCCTTTGGTATTTTAGAACAATACACCTAAACACCTCCAATGAAACGTTTCCTTTGGTATTTTAGAACAATACACCTAAACACCTCCAATGAAACGTTTCCTTTGGTATTTTAGACGATTTAGATTTCTCTGCTCTAACAGACAGTGGTCATTGAGTGAAATACCATGAGAATATTACATTTATTTCAAAACATAATGTATATTCCGTAAATAGAGCTCTGCGTCATAAAATGTACATTTTAACAACATTTCACATTTGGCTTTATGTCACAAGGACAACAAGTTTAATTGTTTAATTGGTTTATAGGGCTAATAAAACTGATAAGAAAAAAGCTCTTCATGTTTAAAATCCAGTTTTCTGGAAAGATAAACCCATTCATACAATGTGATAGACAATAATGGGAATTCCCATGAATGTCAAATACAACTTCCACCCCTCTACCAGAAAGCTCATCTGCACTAATTTATACACTTACTGGAAGATGTGCCTTATCTGACTGAAATGACGTCTGACATACAATACAATAACTGTAAATTACGGTCCATAAAAACACATAGGTAATATATGAACAGTTTCATACCGCAAGTGAAACTGTTCATATATTACCAATATACATATCTGTGACTTTACGGTCACCTGTAAGCTGGGATGTTGCAAGTCATGCGACCAGCTCCTATAAAATAAATCGAAAGTTTGGGTAAATGTTCATCAGAAACCCCTGCGGCACATGCACATTGTCCTCCTGAAGGAACTTGTATCACTTAAATCACATTCAGAAGACTGTTTTAGGACTTGAGAATATTTCCATATCAGATCACCGCTTCAGATTAAGGTGAACTTGAAGTCATGGGTTGTGCGAACAGCAGGCAAGGATGTAAGAACTGCGAGGGCACCTGTGATGACCGATGCAGCTGCAGATGTCACGAGAGCACCGGTGAATCAAACTGTCAAAAGTGTCTGGAGTGGACGGTGGAGAATTGGACTGACATCATGGACCTTCTGTTAGAGTGCGTTGATTGCTGTTCAGAAGTCAACATAGAACCGTGAGTAACATTACGTTTATAATCACTGCTTCCTACAATATGACATTTTCTCCCTCAAGACTGATACATGAATAAATAAATAAACTCACAAAATTGTGCCTAACCAGGAGTTCTTGTCACCCCTTTAGCAGGCCATTTAATGGAGAAACAATAATAATGGAAACAATACACAGAGCAAAAAAAAAGCATTATTACGACAGCATGTATTGTTGTCACCCAATTAAACATAATTTGATTACATTTATTCTTTAAACAAGGGGAAAAGACAATTTGTTGATTAAGAAAATAATTATAAATTCATGTAATATATAGGAAACATTCTCTGGATTTTATTTCAAGGTTGATTGTACACTCTAAAAGAAGAAGAATAAATTGTGTGTATACCTATAATATGTTTTGTTTCTCTACCTAAGCGAAGGTGAGGATGAGTGAATGTCATTCTGGAGGCGATGCAGTGTTCAGGACGGGTTACAGCGCCCGCAAGAAAAGAACATCATCCTGTTCATAAAGACCATGTTATCTGTACAAATATATTTACAGCCAGAAGCTCAGAATGAACAAAATAGCACATGAATTTAAATAGCACAGAAATTATGTAACAGTATACATCAAAACTGAAATCTAGCTATGAACATATTAGTGTTCAATTATCACTGTCAGTGTTTCCCAATAAACATCCTTGAAGTGTTTAAATGAACACTCTCTGACCTGAAAAGTGAAGAATCCTCTGTTAAATGAACACTGCTGAGCATTTATATAAAACACACTATCGAGTTTTAAAGAAACACTGAAGCAGTGCTGGAGTTAATTATATAATTAAGTGATTCATTGAGTGAAGAACAGCAGCTGTTAACAAACAGAATCACTGAAGAAAAGACAAGAACAGAAACATGAGAGGCAAAAACACAACTATGTGCACAATTTTACAGATTTATATAAAATATTGATTTAAATAAGTTGAATTATCACAGAAAACCACTGACCCTTGTGTTTGGGCTCAAAAGAGATAATGAGAATCACTGATGTATTAGTGTTTTTATTGTGTTAATACAATTGTCATTACTGTCTCGATTGAACCTTTGATCCAAGTGTTAAATGTAAATATATAACATGTTACATCTCATCTACAATATCTAAGATCCCAAGCAAATGGAGCACCAATCACCATTAAAACTATTACACGTCTTACTGTCACAGTCATGTTCAGCTATGTGGACTCTTATTTTGATATGTTTCCTTTAGTTCCTGTTTCTCTGCTCTGTTTAGTTTCAGTTTCCTTGGTTTCTGATTATGTTTTGTTTGTTTCTATGGTTACAAATCATCCTGTCAAAGTGAAAGTGATATGAGTCTGACTCAGGTAAGACCTGCTGCTTCTTCACATAGATAAGGACACATGGCACATCATTTATCTTAAACATCTTTATGATGACATGATACAAAGATGCTCAAAGGTGCAATCAAGACAGCAATGCTCATCCTGTAACATAAACAATAAAATAATACATCAATCCTTTTGGAGCTCCATCTCATGGCAGTGTATTTTCTGCATGCACTGGTTTTATTACATTCTTCATTATGCTTTTGCACACATCTGTAAATGCCTGTGTGTGCTGATCTTTAATCACATAAATGCACACAGCCACATCTCCAGTGTTCAATGTGCGAGTGTTAAAGCCTTGTTTCTGGACGCTCACCAATAAACACCTGATTCAACTCACCAGCCCGCTAGAAGAGACTTGAAAGACCAGAGATTGTCATATTATAGATACAAATATAACAAATAAATACCTGCTGTTACTTACTCACCCTCATATTGCTCCGATATCATATGAGTTTCTCCGTCTGTTGTTCACTGTCCTCTGTGGATATAGATGTGAGTGGAGGAAATCCTCACTATAATACTCTTTTCATTAACACTATCATTATACGCTTGAACATGTTTTTTGTCATGAACTAACTGTATTCTTGTCGACTGATTGCAGAAATGAGAGAGACAGGCTGTGAAAAGAAGCAAGACTTGACTGTGAGGCATGACTTCAAACAACAACAGCAAACTATAGGCTAATATTTGTTGGGTGTTATGTAGGGATGTAACGATATCTCGATATTATCATGGTCACCTGAGGATATGAAACGATAGGTCTTCCGGAAGAGTGTACTTTTTAAATATATATTTACATTTCTTATTCTAACATAAAGGTATTTCAAGTTGTGTTTTGGGCCAAGCTTTGGCACAGTACTGTATCTGTCAAATAAACATATGTATTAATCCCTTCATCAAGTGCGTTCAGACGATGGATCAGTGTTTTCCGCGTCTCAGAACGGCTCCGTTCACACTGAACGAATGCAGTGAACTCGAGTGCTATGAGTTTAGTGCACATTTGGGAACGCAATGGACACCAGTTATGCTTTATTTTCAGGGCAGATGATTACAGCATTTCTCTAGATTTGTAGTGAGATGTGTTTGTTTTCACTGAAGCTGGAGATTTCCTTCAAAATAAAAGCATAAGAGTGCAGTATGAATTGCTGACAGCGAGCGGTTTCAAATGCAGTCCAGAATAGTGATGGCCAGATGAAACCTCATGAAGCTTTAATCTTTTCAGCCTAGTGGTTCACAAAAGGGTTCATTTCTGGAGGCTTCATTTGCTCACAATACCACCTGGTGGCCAAAGAGTGTAAAACAAGCAGATATATTACAGACAGAGGTGTAAAGTCCAGGGGACAGAAAGTTAAAGTCCTGTCATGTGTTTATTCCACCCATGAACTCAGCAGCTGATTTCACCAGAGGAGGAACCAAGTCATTCCTTTCAAGACACAAACAAGTCTCAAGACAAATCCCAAGTCCTCAAAGAGTTAGTTAATGAGATAATTAAGAGACTAATTAAATGATGGTTGTGCATTAATGATGAACACCTGCTGTTACTGAGAATTACAGAGGATCAGATGTTGATGATTTATTGGTTAAAATGATGTCACCATCATGGAGATCAGTGTTTGCTGAAAATCAAAATTCGTTTTCAAAGCATTATTTGAGAGATTTCTTCAAAAATATCTATCCATAATTGATATTCAGACTAGAATCTGAAAGACTATAAATAGACAGTGACATCTAGAGGACACATCTGCACACAGCAGCGGTTACCATGGTGAACAAATAAGCATATTGCTGATTGATTACAATAGCTGTGAAATCAAAATCCACTGGTCTTTTTTATGGAACATTGCAGGATTTATTATAAACTAAATAATTTGCACATTTGTATTTTTTTTCAATTGATGTACTCTGGTTATCTTTAACCAAAATAACTTGTCCTTCTCACACTTAACCTCAGTCAGAGGACAGAAGATGTGCTTTTTGATCACTTTAGCTTTCCATAGTCCATTCATATCATATTTGCATACAATATCACGACTTCTTTCAGAACTTTATTAAATGCTATTTTCTAGGTTATGAAGCTTTTCAATTGAGCACTGTGAGAAAAAAATCAATAGATGCTGCCTGTGTAAAAGTTTGAGCTTTTAAACACTGAGACTTAATAACGATTTTACAAGAACCGCTGGTGGCCAGACGTGTAGTTTAACGTTAACCAAACTGAGCACAGCTGCATATTCTGCTTTAATTTCACACTTTTGTCTCTGAAATATTCAGTACTTATTTCGAATGCTGACCAAAATCTCAAGGGTTTCTGATGATTTCTTTCAGTCATTTGCAGAACAAACACTGCACTGTCATTTAAGCATCCTTCACTTCGACAGTCAAACGTCTTAAATATACAGCAGATGACAACCACATACATAACAAACATGACAATCATATGGAAACCTGAACCCAAAAACAAAGCGCTCAGTTCATTGAGATTCTCTTCTGTTTCTCATCAGGCAGGTAGATGACTGATAGCAGTGTATTCACTGTAATCCTGATTATTCTTCAGTCTAACACTGTCAGGACAGTCTGCTTTCTTCTGGAAATTCACCACGGCGTAATTCAGATCCTCAGCAGATGTGATCAAGATCTGAGAGTCACCAGTGGCTTCCTGGACTGTAGAGTAAACACACGTCAGGAGAATCAGAGGGGTTTGTGGGTAATTGAGCAGTGGCATAAACCGTGTTGAATAATCAGAATTCGTGGGTAATCAGATAAACCGGGAATTCAGAGGGATGTGGGTAATTGTTAAACCGTGTTAGAATAATCGGGGAGTGTGTGTTATGTTCTCATAATCACAACCAGTGTGAGAAACCTGTAGAGAGACAGATACATTATTTACAGCTCTGAAGACTTTCATTATGGGAGACTTTATTCAACATGTTATTTTATACGAACCACTCCATGTTTTGCTCCAGTCTGAGATGACGATTTACCGCCTGCCAAAACAAGAGTCTAAAATTTATGACATTATATCTCATTTCAACACTGAAGTCTGTTTTACATATAGTTGTATTTTGCTCATGTCTCGTTGCAGCCTGTAGGTGGCGACATATTCAAAGTGGAACAATATCAACAAATCTCAGTTTCTGCATCTCAAGACATTAAGAAGGATTTTTACCTCGAGACTGATGCTTCTTACAGAGAAACAGAAATATGAAACAAATGATGATCAGAACCAGAAGAACCAGAACCAGAGGAATGATCAGAGCTGAACCTGAAAACACAAGCGAGGCAATCAGATCAATCAGTCTGATCACTTTGAGCTAAATATCAGATCAGATCATGGCCGTGGCTTGTACCATTCAGTTTGTCCTAAACAGACTTTATGTGCACTGAATCATTCTAACCTGGCTCCATTTACAATAATGTAACTTGAGGTTAAAAAATGTGGAAAAGCTAAAAGAAAGAAAGAAAGAAAAAAAAATAAACAATTGTAAGGAAAATAGTAATAGGAAGGAAACACAGTGTCAAGACCAGTTAAGAGTTATGAACATTTTCTTTGAAACCGCAACATGTCTTTGAGCGACTGAAGTTCAAATATCCATTTACAGAGCCATGCGAAAGTATTCATACCCCTTTATTTTTTCACGTTTTGTCATGTTGCAGCCTTATGTTAAACTGTTTTAAATTACCTTATCTCCACAACAATTTACACTCCATACAACATAATACAAATAAAAAGGATTTATGACAACTTTGCTAATTTAATAAAAATAAAACACGGAAATAAGTACATTGCATAAGGATCCAAACACTTAGCTCAGTCCTTAGCTGAAGCACCTTTACAGCATATGGGTGTGATGCGACAAGCTTTGCACATCATCATTTGGTAATTATCTGCCATTCTTCCCCTTCTTCACCTCTCAAGCTCTGTCAGTTTGGATGGGGCAGACACATATTTTCAGGTTTCTTCAGAAATATTTGATTGGGTTTAATCCCAGGCTGTGGCTTTGCCCCTCAAGGACATTCACAGAGCCACTCTTGCTGTGTACTTATGGTCATTGTCCTGTTTGAAGGTAAAGTTTCTGTCCAGTCTGAGGTTGTGAATGCTCTAGTCTGGGTTTCCATTAAGGCTGTCTCAATATGTTGGTGCACTGAGTATTTCTTCTACTCTGACGAGTCCCTCAGTCCCTGTCGCTGAAAAACAGCTCCACAGCATGAGGCTGCTACCAGCACACTTTACTTTTGGGATGTACTCTGCAGGTGATGAGCAGAGCTGGTGTCCTTCAGACATGATACTTGGAATTGAGGTTCATCAGAGTTTGGCCACACCGCCATAAAGTCCAGATCGGTGGAGTGTTGCAGTGATGTTTGTCCTTCTGTAGGATTATCCCATCTGCATATATGATCATGGAACTCAAAGAGTGACCATCAGGTTCTTGGTCACCAGTCTGGACAAGGCCCTTTATCAACTACTCAGTTTGATCAGGAGACCAGCTCTAGCAATAGTCCTGGCCTTTCCAAGCATGCTACATGCTTCTGTGAACCTTCAATGCAGCAGATTTTTTTTTTTTTTTTACTGAAATCTTCCCCAGATCTATGCCTTGATGCAAACCTGTTTCTGAGCTCTAGAGGCAGTTCTTTTGTCCTCAGGGCTTGTTTTTTGCTCTTTGTTAGACCTTTTCTGAGACGTGTGTGTCTTTCCAAATCATACTCATTCAAATGAATTTGCCTCAGTTTAACTCCACTGGAGGTGTAGTAACATCATACGATTGCTCCTTGAGCTAAGTTTCAAGTGTCCCAGAATACTTATGCAATGGAATCTTCTAATAAATTAGAAAAAGTTGTTATAAATCTGTTTTTGCTTTGTCATTATGGTGTACGGAGTGTAGTTTGATGTGGAGGAAAAAAAGATTTAAAGCAGTTTAACATTAGGCTGCAACATAACAAAACGTGTAAAAAATGAAGGGGTATAAATCTATTTTGCAAGGTACTGTATGCGACATAAATACCTGCTGTTGTCTTGATACACTACAAACTGCAAACCACAAAATGGTAATTAATCTTAATAATTAGGTCTATAATATCAAACTTGATTATTAATAATTAATTAATACTATAAATACTACTACTACTAATAATAATAATAATTATTATTATCATTGTGATTACTTTACAAATCGACATATTCAAAGTATTGCATTTCCTGAAATTATTTGAGAGTTGAAAATGTAATATTTTTATGTTTAGTAATATAGTAATATAGTAATATTTAATGTTTAGTAATATATGTTTAGTAATATAGTAATATTGAATGTTTAGTAATATATTTCGGCCACTGGGTGTGTCTGAGCTCATCACAAACTACGTCATGAATCACATGTTTGTATCTCAGCACCTGCTGGTGTCAAACCAGATGAAGATGTTTTGGAAACTCTTGTAATCAGTGGAGATGTGACTGATGAGGAAGAAGAAGCAGATGATGAAGATGGCAGGGATGAAGATGATGATGACGATGATGATAATGATGTTGCTGATGAAGATGATGAAGTTGGTGATGATGTTGTTTTTGGAACATCTGCATATAAAACATGAAAACAATGCATTTCTGAAAGATGTTTGTTTTCTCTATTTGTTTTTTTTGCTTGTTATTTCCCCCACTCACATCTTGACATCACGTGTCTTATGGTAAACATGTTACTGATGTCATTCACACATCCACTACCCAGAATTCATGTTTGCTGATGCAGAGACACCCGGAAAACACAATCATGAGCTGTTTGTTTGAGTTTGTGTATCTGAAGCCTGTGGTTTCTCAGTGAAATCTTGGTGTAATCTTTGATGGTCAGCTGACCTTCAAATAGCACATTGCAAAGACTGCTCGATCTTGCAGGTTTGCACTTCACAACATCAGAAAAATCAGGTCCTTTCTGACAGAGCATGCTGCACAACTTCTTGTCCAGGCCCTTGTCATTTCTAGACTGGACTACTGCAATGCTCTTCTAGCTGGACTTCCATCAAACACAATCAAACCTCTACAAATGATTCAGAATGCAGCGGCACGACTGGTCTTCAACGAGCCCAAAAGAGCACATGTTACGCCTCTCTTTGTCTCCTTGCACTGGCTACCAGTTGCAGCTCGCATCCAGTTCAAGACACTGATGCTTGCATATAGAACAACCACAGGCTCAGCACCCACCTACTTCCACTCACTATTACGAACTTACATCCCCTCCAGAAGCCCCGCCTACTTCCACTCACTATTACGAATTTACATCCCCTCCAGAAGCCCCGCCTACTTCCACTCACTATTACGAACTTACATCCCCTCCAGAAGCCCCGCCTACTTCCACTCACTATTACGAATCTACATCCCCTCCAGAAGTCTGAGATCTGCTAGTGAGCGACGCCTCGTGGTACCATCACAGAGAGGCTCAAAATCACTCTCCAGAACATTCTCTTTCACCGTTCCTGGCTGGTGGAATGATCTTCCCACCCCCATCCGGACTGCTGGATCCCTGTCAATCTTCAAGCAACAACTGAAAACTAATCTCTTTCAACACTACTTGACTTCATCATCATCAAAAAAAAAAAAAAAAAAAAAAAACTTTTTATATATTTTCATCTTTCTCTTTATCTTTCTCTCCTTCCCTTGCTAGCTTGTAATTACAAACCCGATTCCAAAAAAGTTGGGACACTGTACAAATTGTGAATAAAAAAGGAATGCAATAATTTACAAATCTCATAAACTTATATTTTATTCACAATAGAATATAGATAACATATAAAACGTTGAAAGTGAGACATTTTGAAATGTCATGCCAAATATTGGCTCATTTTGGATTTCATGAGAGCCACACATTCCAAAAAAGTTGGGACAGGTAGCAATAAGAGGCCGGAAAAGTTAAATGTACATATAAGGAACAGCTGGAGGACCAATTTGCAATTTATTAGGTCAATTGGCAACAAGATTGGGTATAAAAAGAGCGTCTCGGAGTGGCAGTGTCTCTCAGAAGTCAAGCTGGGAAGAGGATCACCAATTCCCCCAATGCTGCGGCGAAAAATAGTGGAGTAATATCAGAAAGGATTTTCTCAGAGAAAAATTGCAAAGAGTTTGAAGTTATCACCATCTACAGTGCATAATATCATCCAAAGATTCAGAGAATCTGGAACAATCTCTGTGCGTAAGGGTCAAGGCCGGAAAACCATACTGGATGCCCGTGATCTTCGGGCCCTTAGACGGCACTGCATCACATACAGGAATGCTACTGTAATGGAAATCACAACATGGGCTCAGGAATACTTCCAGAAAACATTGTCGGTGAACACAATCCATCGTGCCATTCGCCGTTGCCAGCTAAAACTCTATAGGTCAAAAAAGAAGCCATATCTAAACATGATCCAGAAGCGCAGGCGTTTTCTCTGGGCCAAGGCTCATTTTAAATGGACTGTGGCAAAGTGGAAAACTGTTCTGTGGTCAGATGAATCAAAATTTGAAGTTCTTTTTGGAAACTGGGACGCCATGTCATCCGGACTAAAGAGGACAAGGACAACCAAGTTGTTATCAGCGCTCAGTTCAGAAGCCTGCATCTCTGATGGTATGGGTTGCATGAGTGCGTGTGGCATGGGCAGCTTACACATCTGGAAATGCACCATCAATGCTGAAAGGTATATCCAAGTTCTAGAACAACATATGCTCCCATCCAGACGTCGTCTCTTTCAGGGAAGACCTTGCATTTTCCAACATGACAATGCCAGACCACATACTGCATCAATTACAACATCATGGCTGCGTAGAAGAAGGATCCGGGAACTGAAATGGCCAGCCTGCAGTCCAGATCTTTCACCCATAGAAAACATTTGGCGCATCATAAAGAGGAAGATGCGACAAAGAAGACCTAAGACAGTTGATCAACTAGAAGCCTGTATTAGACAAGAATGGGACAACATTCCTATTCCTAAACTTGAGCAACTTGTCTCCTCAGTCCCCAGACGTTTGCAGACTGTTATAAAAAGAAGAGGGGATGCCACACAGTGGTAAACATGGCCTTGTCCCAACTTTTTTGAGATGTGTTGATGCCATGAAATTTAAAATCAACTTATCTTTCCTTTAAAATGATACATTTTCTCAGTTTAAACATTTGATATGTCATCTATGTTGTATTCTGAATAAAATATTGAAATTTGAAACTTCCACATTGCATTCTGTTTTTATTCACAATTTGTACAGTGTCCCAACTTTTTTGGAATCGGGTTTGTACTTGAACAATGCCTGAGACTTGGTGTTACAAGCATTTCCTCTGTCTGTTTGCCTCTTCACGATTAATTGCTTTATATATTCCCCAATTGTAAGTTGCTTTGGATAAAAACATCTGCAAAATGACAATGTAAATGTAAATGTGAATAAAACAGTTCATAGCAGGTTTCTGGATGAGCATCTTTAACTGCAGCTTCTTAACTATAGTACAAGACTGGTGAAATGACTCACATAAGTGCTAAAAACAGCTCTTATATTGCATCCAGATGAGCACACTTGATCAAGTAAAAAAAAAAATATATATATATACAGCGATAATGTGTCGAAATGACCAACTAATGCTGCAATACCAAACACTCCTGAAAAACTAAAACAGAAAACTACAAACTGCTGCTGCTTTCAAACTGAGTCCAGATCTGCAGATACTCAACATTCAAAGAATGAAATGAAGACTAAAACATACAAACATTGTCCAAACTCTGTGTGCAGTTTATCATTGAGCAGAACAGCATTATTGTACACAAAACTGCACTTTTGACTGCAGTCATGAGCAATTATAAGGAAACTTCCTCTTTTTAACTGTGTGTTTGTGGTTTTGCTCTGTTAAACACACAGAACATCTAAAATTAACCTTCTGGTAAACCTGTGTGAAGAGAATCAGGTATCTTACAAACATCAGTGATACTTTTTTGCCAAGACAAGACACAGTGATCTGCTGAATGGAAGCAAGATTTGATTTCATTCTGATGAATATGAGAGAGAAAGCCATCTGTACCTGTAACGCTGATGATGACTCGTGTGATGAAGCTCTTGTGTCCTTGATCAGACTGAACTCCACACCAGTATTCAGATGAATGTTGTCGAGTCACATGACTGATGATTCCCGTCAGGAGCTGCTGCTCTCGGTCATCATACAGCTGGATCTGTCCCTCAGCGCTCCATCTTCTGCTCTCCTTCACAGACGTCTCTTCAGCACAGAGATCAGATCCAGATCTCCTGCAGACAAACTTCACATCAGCACTGTGGGATTGTGGGTATTTGCAGCTGATGTTCACAGCTGCTCCTGCAGCAGCTGATAGACTGATGTTCTTCTGACAACAATCAGCTGTTTGAGAGTCAAATCAAGTTCACATTAAACAACAGATTCATCAGTTCATCACAGAAACAAATGCATGAGTGAATGAAAGCTGTTCACCGTCTCTGATGTGCAGGAGAAACTCAGAGAAGAAACTGTAGTCTTCAGAAACTCTAACTATGATCGTATATTCTCCAGAATCATTCACATTCAGTTCTCTGATAAACACACGTAAGAGACGAGCAGATCTGTCGTCATGAACAGAGAATCGACCGTCATGTGTCTGCTCTGATGCTCTGTTAGTGTTTATTAGAGGAAAACACAGATCTGCTCCAGTTTTACAGACATCTACCAATGGATTATCTTCTAGCGTCTTATATTTGTAGTTTATAATGATGTTTCCTCCTGAATATCCCGTCACAGCACTGATCTCATGACCTGTTGAACACAAACTCAGATATCAGTGTGAGGATGATGATGTTCTTGATGAAGAATTGCACTTCATCTTCTTTCATTGACACAGAGAGACATACACACACGGTCTCTCCTTCTTTGTCACTGTGTTAATGCACTAATATACTATGTGTAAGTGTTAATATACTATGAGCTAACATATATTATATTTGCCCTGGTTATTGATTTTCTGGTGTTATTATCGGATCACATGTAGCCTACGAGTCGCAGTAATTACAGTCAGTGTTGAGTGTGTGATGTTGGGGAGATCATCATGAGTTTGAGAGTCTCAGGTTACTCACCTGTTATAACGTTCAGATTCACTTCAGTGTATAAATCTCCACCGAAAATATTGATATCAACTGCACACTGGTACATCCCAGAATCCTCTTCTCTCAGATCTCTGATGGTCACAGTGACAAACTGCTGCTCTTGTGTCGTCATACAGAGAGAATCTTCCAGAATCAATCCATTTATCTTTCTCTTCAGTCTTGATGAGGTCGGTGCACCCAGGCCACTCTGATCTACAAAAATACTTTGCATTGTCTGTATATTTTCTATCATATCTGCATGTGATGCTGACTCCTCCTCCTGAATATCCTCTCACACTGATGGAGCTCAACACACCTACAACAAACCAGCATCTTAATACAACAATAATACATTTATATGAGAATGAACAGAGATGAACTTTCAAACCATTTCAATCCATTTCTACAACATGAACTGAAGTTAAAGTCTCTGTGGTGTTTTTAGTGATTTACTGTGAGTTCAGATTCTCACCAGGAATCATCAGCAGAGTGAAAGTCCAGATGATCTTCATTCTTCTCTCGTATTCAGTGATCTTCTCTGTTATTAGTAGATTCAGTTCTTCTGAAGCTCTCGATGTGTTCAGATGAGTTCTGAGTGTTTCTTTCCTGGTAACATGTTTAACATGAACTGATGAATGTGACGGAGACGCCCACTTCCTCAAAGAGAGAGAGAGAGAGAGAGAGAGAGAGAGAGAGAGAGAGAGAGAGAGAGGGAGAGGGAGAGGGAGAGAGAGAGAGAGAGAGAGAGAGAGAGATGAGAGAGAGAGAGAGAGAGAGAGAGAGAGAGAGAGAGAGAGAGAGAGAGAGAGAGAGAGAGAGAGAGAGAGAGATGTGGTTAATAAAGGGAGAAGTGAAACTATTACTTTACATTTCACACAAACATGCAGATACAACTCCTTATAAAAAGCATTATACAGAGATTTTAACAGAAGTTTTCTATAATTTCAAAGTCTTGTTTTTCATTTTTATTCAGTAAGGACTCCTATGATCTCATATTTTGAACAAGGCATAACTCTTCCCTCAAACTAAAATGAATAGTCAAATTAAAAGACCACTTAAACGGATAACGCTATCAAACCCAATGTGCTAACATTGATGTTAAGTAATTCCTTACTCTTTGTAAAATCAAAACTTTGAGATTCATTTACTTATTAAATTTAATTTTAACTTATATTTATGTATGTATTTAATTTTTTATTATTTATTGTATATTTTTATTTATTTATTTGTTTTTTTTTGTGGGGTGAGTGGGGGGGGGGTGGGGGGGGGGGGGTGTTTGGTGGGGTGGGTTGTGAAAAAAAAGTAAAATTACGAGATACTTTGTCAACTCTTTGTATATAAAATGTCACCCTATTCTTATTAACAGAAAAAATATTAAAATACTAACAAAACAAAAAACATTGTATTTTCAGAATGATAATATTTAACGCTTTCAATTGTTTAAGGGGAGTATAAAAGAGTTTATTGAGTGCATCACATTGATTTTAGAGACAGAAATGCAAACAGCAGCATCTCTCATTAAACTGAGGCGCCATTCATCTTTTGCTGTGTGCTGATTTACAGTATGATTTATTATTTTTATATTTTTTTATTTTAGAGATTGTGATCAATAATATATTATCCAGATATACAGAATATAATTGAGAGACTAAATTAATCTTAGAGAAAAAAAACATAATCTGTGGTCAAGCTGCAAACAAACAAACAAATAAAAATAATTAAATGAATGAATGAACGAATGCATGAATGAATGAATGAACAAATGAATGAATGAATGAATGAATGACTGAACGAATGCATGAATGAATGAACGGATAAATGAATTAATTAATTAATGAATGAATGAACAAATTCATGGATGGATGAATGAATGAATGACTGAACGAATGCATGAATGAATGAACGGATAAATGAATTAATTAATTAATTAATTAATGAATGAACAATTCATGGATGGATGAATGGATGAATGAATGAATGAATGACTGAACGAATGCATGAATGAATGAACGTATAAATGAATGAATTAATTAATGAATGAATGAACGAATTCATGGATGGATGAATGAATGAATGAACGAACGAATAAACGAATGAATTAATGAATGAATGAACGAACGAATGAATACACGAATGAATGAATGAACGAATGCATGAATGAATGAATAAACAAATGAATGAATGAATGAATGCATGAATGAATGAATGAATAAATTAATGAACAAACGAATAAACGAATGAATTAATGAACGAATGCATGAATGAATGAATGAATGAACGAACGAACGAATGAATGAATGAGCGAACGAACGAATAAATGAATGAAGGAATGAACGAACGAATGAATGAATGAATGAATGAACGAACAAACGAATAAACGAATGAATGAATGAATGAATGGATGATGGATGACTGATTGAATGAATGAACGAATGCATGAATGAATGAATGAACGAACAAACGAATGAATGAACGAATGAACAAATGGAATGAATGAATGAATGAATGAATGAAATACATCTTACAATCTCTGGAACCTCACAGTATAAGTGGATTATTAGTTCAGTCTGTCGGTGCTCCACATAATAACAGTGACTCAATCGATGCGGTGAGTTTATGATTATCTGTCTGGCAGTGTTTAAAACTTGTCAGAAAACAGTATTTTGTTATTGTGTTTGATTATTACACCAGGGACAAATAAAATACACACTTCACTTGTAAAAATGAGAGTTTTACCCCAGATTCAATTCAGATGCTCCAGTCATAAAAGACAGAGATCAATGTAATTAAGAGTTGTTAAAGGAGTCATTTTTATTTGCATATCACTTTCCACATCCAATGCTGTTTCAAAACAGCTTTAAAAAAAAACACACATTAATGTCTAAAGTCTTAAACACACAAGTGACATACTGTGAAAAAAAATTCTTAATTTGTTTATGCATCAGAGGAAACAATCAGACTCATTACAGTGAATGTTAATTGGCTAAATATGATCTGTTCACACAGTACGAGTGTTATTTGTTGATCAGTGTTTGTTTCAGACGCTCAGACTCCTTTAAAACGAATCAGGTTCTGACACACATTCTGTGCTGTGGAGACTCTGATGAAGATGAAAGATGAAGATGTGGATGGTGATGATGGTTGTGTTGTTCCTGTTGCTTCTGGAACATCTGCGTATAAAACAACAAGATCTGTAGCTCCTGCATGTACACGCTGTTGTAGCTCATATGTATCATGGAGCTTTTGAAACTAGACAATGGAAACAGCTATTTTCAATGCTGACAGAAACAATGCAAGCTGGAAAATGAAATAATCTAACAATATTTAGCAGTTATTTAAAGATTGAAATTAAGAATAAACACATAAACACTGTCCTCTGCTTTACTCTGTGTGCAGTTTCTACACTATTAAAATGAAAGGTGCTTCAAAAGGTTCTTCAAGCGATGCCACAGAATAACCAATGTTGGTTCCACAAAGAACCATTCAGTCAAAGAACATCTCAAGGTTCTTTAGGTTCAAGGTTCTTTATTATTTCTCTTTCTTTTATAATCTGAAGAGCCTTTTTATAATCTTTTATAATCTTTCTTGCCTTTTTATAATCTGAAGAACCTTCTTTCACCACAAATAACCTTTTGTGAAACAGAAACTTCTTCAGATGCTGAAGGTTCTTTATGGATCAATTTAGACAAAACAGTTATTCAATGGCATCGTGGATCATCTTTTCTTTTTAAGATTGTAATTGAACAGAACCACACCATTATTCTACACAAAACTGCAAATTTACCTGCATAGACTGCAATAACTGCAGTTTGTTTTTATAAAGACACTAACTCTTTTAAACGGTTTCACGTCGGGTAGATCTTGGCCTCCACATCATGCATTAAAATAATTGAATGCACAGCTAGCCCTGCATTATCACACTTACAGTATATGGTCATTTTCCAGCACTGACGAGTTAAAGATAAAGATGTTTACAGCTCATTAGCTCTAGCATTCTGCCCGCTTCAAATCAGACACATAGATGAAACAGTGCGGTATACGATCACATTTATTTGAATGAATTATATAATTTATTGTAATTAATTATCATGAGAGATAAAACAGTTGTGAGTGTGAGTTACCTGCGTCTGTGCGTCTCTCTCTAACAATTAAGCTGTGTTTAATTAATGCAACATTAGCAATTTTATACAGAAGTTCTAAGCGGCCATGCATTATAATGTTTTTCTTTCTTTCTTTCTCGTGATCTCAACACAACGAGGGCCACGTACACACTGTAACTTTCAGGAGTGACAACTGCATTTAAATGTTGGAGTGAATCCTGTAAAGTATCGTTCCATGTGTGAACGGAACAACAGTCACTCCCGCATGTGTAACCATAGCAACATGCTGTCGTCTTGCGGTAGTGAATAAAAGTTCAGCCGTTTGTTATTTTCCATTTTTTGACTAAAGACTCTTTTTGTCCGTCGATTTTAACTAAACTATCACTGATAGATGTGCAGTGTTGTGTTTATGCTCGGGAATCTGCTTTAGAGAGCACTGTCTTTTAGTCTTGCATATGTCCTCTCTTTTAGGCATGTTGTTTGGTCTTATCTCATAAAGATAGGCACTTTATAACGTTAATAAATTGTCTGTTGTGGATATAAGATATATATATTTGTTTGATAAAACATAAAGTGTTTGGTTATTTTAGTATTTTTTTGTGCTTGTCCTTGTTTGTTGTTTTTTTTCTATGAAGATCTGGCAACACTGACACTTTACCGCAGGGTTCATGAGCGCAGCTAGCCCTGTGCTAAGATAAGAATTTGTTCACTGTTATTTTCTTGCATCTCACATACAGACGAAGACACCGATTCACTTTAAATTAGTCATTAAAAACTAGTTGTTCAGTTCAGTTCCATACGCACTGCGCAGCATTTCTGTCACTACTTGTATTTTTCGGGAGTTAATGCAGTTGTCACTACTTGTATTTTTCGGGAGTTAATGCGGTTGTCACTACTTGTATTTTTTGGGAGTTAATGCGGTTGTCACTACTTGTATTTTTCAGGAGTTAATGCGGTTGTCACTACTTGTATTTTTCGGGAGTTAATGCGGTTGTCACTACTTGTATTTTTCTGGAGTTAATGCGGTTGTCACTACTTGTATTTTTCGGGAGTTAATGCGGTTGTCACTACTTGTATTTTTCTGGAGTTAATGCGGTTGTCACTACTTGTATTTTTCTGGAGTTAATTCGGTTGTCACTACTTGTATTTTTCGGGAGTTAATGCGGTTGTCACTACTTGTATTTTTCGGGAGTTAATGCGGTTGTCACTACTTGTATTTTTCTGGAGTTAATTCGGTTGTGGAATGAGGTTGTCACTACTGTATTTTAGTGAATTAAGTGTGTACAGAACGCGATTACAGAGTAAAAGGTGAACTGACAACCGAATTTATCTACAGTGTGTACGTGGCCGAGTTGTTTTCTCGTTATCACGACTTAATTTTCTTGTGGTCTCGACAAGAGATTTTTTAAAAGACAAAAGCCAGCATTCCCATTATTAGTACTGTACAGACAAGAAGATGATCCCATAATAAGAACACAATGCGTTTAATTCCACTTTAAGCATTTTCCTCTATATAATACCATATGGACAACACGTAACATGGCTTAATGTGTTAGGGCAGTGTTTTTAAAAGACAAAGCTCAGTAAACACATCATTAATAAAGCATTCTATGTAGCCTACAGACAAACAAATAAGCCCATAATAAGTTAATAACTTAATCCATAGAAATATAAGAAAAACGCATTGCGTTCACATCCTGGACTCATCATGTCTGTACATAGGCTATTTATTAATCATTATTTATTTATTAATAATGTGTTTACTGAGTTTGCTCTTTTAAAACACTCTCTAACATTAAGCCACGTCAAGCGTTTTGGAAGCCCCCTTTGAGGTGCAAATGATCAACAGAGACCCGTGCGCTCGTATTCTGTATATTATGGATATTTCAGCAAATGATGCTTCACTTAGAAATACCGTCTACAATACATAAAATAAATATTTTTATTTATTTACTAATCACTGCTGATTTTGTCCAGAGTTAGGCTACGCCAAACATTTTATTTGTGTAATTAACATGTTTAACAACAAGCATTCAACACCGCAAGCGCAGGCGGAGTGCCTTAGAAGGCAAAGAAGAACTAGCCTATTCTAAAAATCAAGAGCTGCTTGGATTAAACTAAATTAATTTTCCTTGTTCGTTTGAAATAAAATTATATATAATACTATATTATAATAATTTGATTATGATTGTATTAGTCATGTATGATAGGCTGTGATATCATGTGTGTTTCAAGTGTGGATGCTTTAGTGTGTGTGTGTGTGTGTGGGGTTTACAAAGAAATGTATAAAATACAAAAGAATTAGGCTACAACCAACGGGAAACTTCCCGCTCTCTCTCGTGAAGCCAACACGGAAGTGACTTAAACTGTAATTCATCGACTGGCCGCTGGAGGCTGGCTGCAAAAGGGAGTCAATCCCATAAACTTCCCATGATAAAATACCCAACTTTACAGCAGAAAAAAACATGTTTACAGCCTGGTGCAATTTTTTTTTGATCTATATAGCAAATTTTGCTCTTCATGACAACTATGAGGGCGTGATTTTTTATATATATAAATCATCCGTTTAAATTATATTAAACTTTAAAGTTCTGCATAATTAAGGGCGTGGCCACTTGAGTGACATGTTGATTGCCGCTGCTGTCACCGCTGTCACGCTTGGTGGGCGTGGTTTCAGCAACCAGCGTCTATTTGCCACTTTTGATTATCTAGGAGTGACGTGCAGACAAGATGGCGACGGCTGTCTCGGCCCACTTTGAGGTAAAAAAAGGTTTTCAGAAACCTACGGGTGACTTTACGGACACTACATCCATGTTTTTTACATTCTATGGCTACTAGAATGTAAAATAGAACACTGTGTGATGACCCCAGTCGTTTGTTTGTGGAATTGCCGCTGAGCCCACACATGACTTTGATTGGCAGCCGTTTGAAACACCTGTTCTCTATTAGACGCTCGGTTTAAAAGAGGCCTCCGCTTGAGCCAGAGGGGTGACTTCAATTTTGGATTTTGGTTTGCACCTCAACACCGCAGTACACTACATCTCCTTACATCCATGCAGTCTACATTACACTCTGACATTACTGACGTTTTTCAACCCAAAGTTGATTTCTTTATGGGTTTTCTGTACCTTTTTATGTGACTCTAATCCTTAAATTATATTTTGAGTAAACAATTTGGTTTTCGCGTGAGTCCTCTGTTTGTTGCTTCTCTTGAGCCATGGGTCGTAACAACTGTATAATATTATTGAACTAAAATAAACACATGTAAATCACATTTCTTATTGACATACATTTATTAACGATAAAGATAAAAAATAAAGATGCACATTATAAATACGTCGTTGTAGCCTAAATTAGAAATTGTGATGAGTTGTGCAGCAGTAATAACGTAAGATAACAGATGATGATCATATTTATTCAAGCATTTAAAATGTATAAGTTAATTACATGTCAGTAATGAACTGCACAAATTGTAGCGATCACAAAGAATTCAGTTTGTTTTTCTTATAATCTAAAATCACTTGTGTTATGCAGTCATTGATTGTCGTGCGTGTCTTCCCGCCTTCTCCCCCCTCCCCCCCATTCCCCCCTAGTTTTCCACTCAGCACTTAAACACGGCACTTGCGTGTCAGTGGATAAACTCGAAGCCTAATCTAGCAAGGTAAGATTTATATTTTATTTTAGAGTTTCTGCTGCTTTTATATAATTGGATGTTTTTTTTCACCGCGATGCGGCTGGCGTATCGGCGGGGAGACTCGTCATGAAGGTGAAAGTCCCAAGAGTGTATTAAATGGGTAGATATACGTTAAAATGCATGTATACACTTTTCTTGATTTTCTTGTATGTATTATTTCAATATAACTTGCTCACTTACCCAGTAAAGCGGTGCTAACTAGTATTTTCCTCCCGCAGCGCGCTGGCAGACCGGCGGGGAGACTCGTGAATACTCGTGAAGACGAAAAGCCTTACGAATACTTTAAATAGGTAGGTGAACTTTAAAGCACATGCAGTCACATCATGTGTCTTATACCAATGCTATCTGCAATGTTTAAATACGTAGAGTAGAGTTAATAAATGTCTGCAGGGGCGAAGATCACACAGGGGACCTAAGGGATGTGTCCCCCCCCCTCACTTTTAATATCACATAAATTCGTCCCCCACACTTTTTCTTGGGCAAGTGTGTTCGCATAGAAGTTTTCAAGAGCCGGTGTGAATAAATATAGATTTTAATTCAAAGACACAGGATAGTCTATGCGTGATCTGATGTTTTATTCTGACTCAGAATAAAGAGAGATGAGCATCACGTAGTGCTAAACACTCATTTAATGCAGTGTGAGTTCATTCATACACGACGGCGGAGGAAGCTCTTGGGCGAAAAAATTAATTCCTAATATGGACAAAAGCTCCAGCTATCGCTGTTTGAAAACAGTTGTTTTCACAGAAAAAACAGAAAGGTTTGGAAACATGAAGACATTAAACATGCTGGATTGTGACAACATATGGTTTAGTTTTGTTTTTCAAGTCATCTCCAGGTAATGAATAAAGTATATGAACAATGCAGGGCTAATTGACATAGCATTTATTACAGTATAGAAAATATTCTGCCTTATAATGTGATAAAATGTGTCATCATTATTATTGGTTATTGCCCAGCAGTGTATCTGATGTATAAGCCATTTATAAGCTATAAATAAAATACAAAATAAAGTTGCCTATACACTAACGTTACCAGTCAAAAGTTTTTGAACAGTATGGGCTAACACACATGGGGCCTAAGTGGGGCAGATGGACAAAATTGTATGGGTCCCATCTGGGTTGCCCATGCAGGGTCCAAGTGGCAGCCCATCAAAAACCCACATGGGACACACATGGAAATGTTGGCTGGGAAGGTCCTCTGTCCAAAACGAGTACAGTATAGTGGATATACAGTATACAACTCCCCATCAGTAGTTCTATACTGCCACCTGTTTGCACAGTTGTGTAACTTAGAGAACAACTTTTGTTATATCGAGATCACGAGAAAAATAAGTTGTGATCACAAGAAAACGATAAGGAAAAAATAATAATGAATGGCTTACCACCTCGATCCTAAGGAATATAATGTAGAGATCTCAGTATCTAGATTATTTGTCTTTAGATCTATGTTTGTGTGTGTGTGTTTGGGTTTGTGTGCATCAATTAAAGCAGGACATTAATATGGAATGGTGATTAAACTGACATTAAAATGGTTTTAATGCATACCTGCTGGCCAATCAGAATGCAGTATTCAGACAGACCATTGAGTAACATATTATATGACACACTGTGATATGTTGAATGGAATTAGGATTAGATTATAATTAATATGAAAACGCCATCTGTACCTGTAACACTGATGAGGACTCGTGTGATGAAGCTCTTGTGTCCTTGATCAGACTGAACTCCACACCAGTATTCAGCTGAATGTTGTCGAGTCACATGACTGATGATTCCCGTCAGGAGCTGCTGCTCTCGGTCATCATACAGCTGGATCTGTCCCTCAGCGCTCCATCTTCTGCTCTCCTTCACAGACGTCTCTTCAGCACAGAGATCAGATCCAGATCTCCTGCAGACAAACTTCACATCAGCACTGTGGGATTGTGGGTATTTGCAGCTGATGTTCACAGATGCTCCAGCAGCAGCTGATAGACTGATGCTCTTCTGACAACAATCAGCTGTTTGAGAGGCAAATCAAGTTCACATTAAACAACAGATTCATCAGTTCATCACAGAAACTGTAAGACTGGTGCCAATGTGTCTGGGCCCCCCCTCGAGAGGACACAGCACACTGGGTGAATCCACAAAAACTGTCTCTTGCATATGTAACAGTAACATCCAGGATATCTGGACCCCCCCTCGAGAAGACAAAGGGCCCAGCCGGTGAATCCACAAAGCTGTCTCTTGCATATGTAACAGTAACATCCAGGGGTGCAGCACACTAGGGGATCTACACCCTGTACTGACGATCTCAACATCTTCCCCCCCTCTCCTCATGTCTTAGAATTCACTGAAAACTCATGCAATGTGATATGTACAAATAAGTATCCATACATGTTTGATATCTTTTGAAATGTCTCAGTGCGCCTGGTAAAATGGTCTCATTCTCCCAATCATAATGAAAAGCTAAAAGAAGTTCTAAAGTATGAGAAAATATAGTGCACAACTTAAAGGTGTGCCCTCCCCTGATCTCTTATTCAGATCACCTCCTGTATGTAAATAAGTAATCCCGGCCACAGGATCTCCAGAAGCCATTTGATTGCAAATTCTGAAGACTAATTATAATGACAAGATACCACCTTGGTGGGTCTATTGAATTATCTGGGTATATAAGGGAAAGGGACAGAAAGTTCTGGGCGTCTGTAGGAGGATTGCCCGCACAGCCACTGTGTGTAGTTTTCATTTCCAGCTATGGTTAGGAGTCAGTAAGCTGATTGCCCACACATGTCACTTGTGTGTAGTTTTTCATTGCCAGGTAGTAATTTCTACAAATTCTTCAATTCCTGAATTATTGTTATGTTATGGCTAACCGTTGATTCTATTCTTGTAACATTGGAGCTTTGAATTATTGTTTTGATTACCTGGTCAATAAATTGTAACGTTTGATTCTATTCTAACTGCCTCTGAAGAGTGCTTTCTCTCTACTAGATTAGTGGATTCGTATATTTCCGCAAGCCTGCGTCAGTTTTAGCGACGGCTAATATCCGGCATCTTTTAAGTGTGCTTGGGTGTAGGGACGGGCTAATTTCCGTTCAGTGACGGTGAACGCCGTCTGATCAGACTGAATTCGGGTACGTCCACACCTCTGACTTTTGATTTAATGTTACTTTAAACAAAGATTTGGCCAACCCAAAGTTATTACGAGTGTAGTACATTGATCTGCTAACATATCTGATAGTGGCCAAAACCCTTTACTGAAGTAAACGATTGAACTCGAGTTCTGAGGGGGATCCAAGGGGGTTATTCGATGTCTCTGATTGTGTACGTGTGAATTTACGGCAAATCTTAGATACGTAACCATAATTTACCTCTGATTGATGACCGGGACTGACGAGATTGTGTCCGTGAGACCTGTGGAAAACAGGACCTCTGAGCGATATAGCTTCCCTATATCTGAGCGGGGAAAGTATTAAAAAGAGCTGATAAGAATAACCGATCATTCGTTCCTGTTTTAATGATGCACAGATATCATTAAAACCCTTTTCATTTTATGGAGTCAGATGAAATAACGAGACAAAATATATAATAAGAAAAAGTGTTCCATTTTAATGTTCTTGTTGTGTCGTGAAAAGGAAAGACTGTAACACGCAAAGCCCTTCACCCGCGGAACGACTGCCGCCATTGGGTCGAATCGAGGCGGGCCTTACAAAACAAATGCATGAGTGACTGAAAGCAGCTCACCGTCTCTGATGCTCAGGTGAAACTCAGAGAAGAAACTGTAGTCTTCAGAAACTCTAACTATGATCGTATATTCTCCAGAATCATTCACATTCAGTTTTCTGATAAACACACGTAAGAGACGAGCAGATCTGTCGTCATGAACAGAGAATCGACCGTCATGTGTCCGCTCTGATGCTCTGTTAGTGCTTATTCGAGGAAAACACTGATCTGCTCCAGTTTTACAGACATCTACCAATGGATTCTCTTCTAGCGTCTTATATTTGTAGTTTATAATGATGTTTCCTCCTGAATATCCCGTCACAGCACTGATCTTTTGACCTGTTGAACACATACGCAGATATCAGTGTGAGGATGATGATGTTCTTGATGAAGAATGACACTTCATCTTCTTTCATTGACACAGTGAGACATACACACACAGTCTCTCCCTCTTTATCACTGTGTTAATGCACTTTCTCTTTAGCTTTTAGTTAGTATTTAAAACATCTGGTTGCTTATATATTACAAAATTAACTGAAGTTAAAGTCTCTGTGATGTTTTTAGTGATTTACTGTGAGTTCAGATTCTCACCAGGAATCATCAGCAGAGTGAAAGTCCAGATGATCTTCATTCTTCTCTCGTATTCAGTGATCTTCTCTGTTATTAGTAGATTCAGTTCTTCTGAAGCTCTCGATGTGTTCAGATGAGTTCTGAGTGTTTCTTTCCTGGTTACATGTTTAACATGAACTGATGAATGTGACGGAGATGCCCACTTCCTCTGAGAGAGAGAGAGAGAGAGAGAGAGAGAGAGAGAGAGAGAGAGAGAGAGAGAGAGAGAGAGAGAGAGAGAGACAGAGAGAGAGAGAGAGAGAGAGAGAGAGAGAGAGAGAGAGAGAGAGAGAGAGAGAGAGAGAGAGAGAGAGAGAGAGAGAGAGAGAGAGAGAGAGAGAGAGAGATGACTATTTCAAACAAATAGCACTAGTGTCACTAATTCCAGCAAACGAGCAACACAGAGAAACTCTGGTATATATTGGGAGAGAAGGAAAAGTGCATCCACCTGGCAGCGCAGTATGTGCACTCCTGACATCAAATGAGGGACAAAGGCTGAACCCTCCTCACCATTTACTCTAGCTCTCTGTATTCTTTTACGTTATCATTTTATTGATCTTTTTTTTTTCATAGAACTCAAAGAGTGACCATCAGGTTCTTGGTCACCAGTCTGGACAAGGCCCTTCATCAACTGCTCAGTTTGATCAGGAGACCAGCTCTAGCAAGAGTCCTGGCTGTTCCAAGCATGCTACAAGCTTCTGTGAACCTTCAATGCAACATAAACAACTTTTTTTCTGAACTCCCCAGATCTATGCCTTGATGCAAACCTGTTTCTGAGCTCTATAGGCAGTTCTTTTGACCTCAGGGATTGTTTTTTGCTCTGATATGCATTTTCAGCTGTTAGACCTTTTCTGGGACGTGTGTGTCTTTCCAAATCATACACATTCAAATGAATTTGCCTCAGCTGAACTCCACTGGAGGTGTAGTAACATCATACGAATGCTCCTGAGCTAAGCTTCAAGTGTCCCAGAAAATAATGATTCATTCATTCAGTCAGGTGTGAATACTTATGCAATGGAATCATTTCAGTTTTTTTAATTCTAATACATTTGCAAAGTTGTTACAAATCTGTTTTTGCTTTGTCATTATGGTGTACGGAGTGTAGTTTGATGTGGAGAAAAAAAGATTTAAAGCAGTTTAACATTAGGCTGCAACATAACAAAACGTGGAAAAAATGAAGGGGTATGAATCCATTTTGCAAGGTACTGTATGCGACATAAATACCTGCTGTTGTCTTGATACACTACAAACTGCAAACCACAAAATGCAAATTAATCTTTATAAATAGGTCTATAATATCAAACTTGATTATTAATAATTAATTAATAATATAAATACTACTACTAATAATAATAATTATTATTATTATTATTGTGATTACTTTACAAATCGACATATTTAAAGTATCGCATTTCATGAATTATTTGAGAGTTGAAAATGTAATGTTTTTATGTTTAGTAATATAGTAATATAGTAATATTTAATGTTTAGTAATATATTTTGGCCACTGGGTGTGTCTGAGCGCATCACAAACTACGTCATGAATCACATGTTTGTATCTCAGCACCTGCTGGTGTCAAACCAGATGAAGATGTTTTGGAAACTTGTAATCAGTGGAGATGTGACTGATGAGAAAGAAGAAGCAGATGATGAAGGTGATGGTGATGATGATGATGATGACCATGAAGTTGGTGATGATGTTTCTAGAACATCTGCATATAAAACATGAAAACAATGCATTTCTGAAATATGTTTTTTTTTGTTGCCCCCCTCCCCACACACTCAGTTCTTGAATCATGTGTCTTATGGTAAATATAAGTGTTACTGGTGTCATTCACACACGCTCTACCCAGAATTCATGTTTGCTGATACAGAGACACCCAGCAAACAACATCGCAAGCTGTTTGTTTGAGTTCCTGTATCTGAAGCCTGTGGTTCCTCAGTGAATGAACCCGTTTATACCAGGATAGTGGATGAGCATCTTTAACTGCAGCTTCTTAACTATAGTACAAGACTGGTGAAATTACTCTCAGAAGTGCTAAAAACTGCACTAATACTGCATCCAGATGAGCTACACTTGATCAAGTAAAAAAAAATAAAAATACTTGAGCGATACTGTGTCCAAATGACCAAATTCTAATGACTAATTCGGCAACACCAAACACTGCTGAAACACCAAAACAGCTGCTTTCAAACTGAGTCCAGATCTGCAGGTACTCAACATTTAAAGAATGAAATTAAGAATAAAATATACAAACATTTTCCAAACTCTGTTTGCAGTTTTTCATTGAGCAGAACAGCATTATTCTACACAAAACTGCACTTTTGACTGCAGTCATGAGCAATTATAAGGAAACTTTCCTCTTTTTAACTGTGTGTTTGTGGTTTTTCTCTGTTAAACACACAGAACATCTCAAATGAACCTGCTCTCTTTCTTTGAACAGTCAGTAAACATGATTCAAGACACACAGTGATGCTGATTGAGAGCTAGCTGTGATTATTAATGGCATTCTGATGAATATGAGAGAGAAAGCCATCTGTACCTGTAACACTGATGAGGACTCGTGTGATGAAGCTCTTGTGTCCTTGATCAGACTGAACTCCACACCAGTATTCAGATGAATGTTGTCGAGTCACATGACTGATGATTCCCGTCAGGAGCTGCTGCTCTCGGTCATCATACAGCTGGATCTGTCCCTCAGCGCTCCATCTTCTGCTCTCCTTCACAGACGTCTCTTCAGCACAGAGATCAGATCCAGATCTCCTGCAGACAAACTTCACATCAGCACTGTGGGATTGTGGGTATTTGCAGCTGATGTTCACAGATGCTCCTGCAGCAGCTGATAGACTGATGCTCCTTCTCCGATCACTTGTGGAATTTGGTCATTTACTGTTGTTAAAATATGCTATTTATAGCCTTTTATATCGCTGCACAAATTAATATTTCAGATGTACACATTAATCTCAATAAAATCACATACATTTATGCAGACGCTTTTATGCAAAGCGACTTACAATTACATTCAGGTTATACATTTTCATTAGTATGTGTGTTCCCTGGGAATCGAACCCACAACCTTTTGCGATGCTGACCCAATGCTCTACCACTGAGCCACACAGGAACATACAAACCATATGCTATCTTAATCGTGTGTTTATTATCTTATATAATCTATAGTAGCTGTTGTCATGTTTATTTCTGCTGTGTAAAAGACTTAACATGTATGCTCTGGCTGAAACTCTTTGTTTGTGATGTTACCAACCGCCTCTCCGTTCTTAAGTTGCCAGGTATTCATTCCAAGTTTTAATACACATTAGTAAAAGGATCTATTTTCATTTTTATTTGTCTATATACACTTTGGGCGGCCGCGGTACATTATAAAAGTAGCCCAAAAAAACGCAACCCACGGCTCTGTAATTTTTCCCGCTACTGTATTTTCGAAAATATACCACTTGTGCCGCTACCCTGGCAACACTGGTTCGCTGTACCCTCATCACACAATGATAGATAAGCCTTCCGCACTACGATGACGGGAAGAAGCTGGGGTCAAACCTTATCAAATGATAAATTTTCGCAAAAAAAAAATTCACACGTTCAAATTTTTTGATTAATCACATGCATTAACTCGTTAATATTGACACCCCTAAACAATTCATTTCCAATAATGCTCACAAATATGTGTTTTTATAACAGTAAAGTTTTTAGTGTAATTGTACTATTATCTTGAGTAATTTTGATCAAAAACACTGATAAAAGAATATATGCCCACACTTTATTGGTTATAAATTTATGTTTATTTTGAACTTTATTCATGAACAGATGGTGCTGTATTAAGCAGTACATAAAAAGTGTTTCTGTTGCTCATAAAAATGTGTTTGATTCACTTTATCTGTGATAAGAGCATGTAAACACAGTACGAGCATCATTACCGGGAGCAGAATGTGGCAGGCTAGTGTAGTTAATCTCGAACAAGCCTTTTGTGTTAGTAGAATCAGAGGGGTTTATGGGTAATCCTGGATTAGCATATATTGTAATAGTAGAATCAGAGGGGTTTATGGGTAATCCTGGATTAGCATATATTGTGTTAGTAGAATCAGAGGGGTTTATGGGTAATCCTGGAGTATCATATATTGTGTTAGTAGAATCAGAGGGGTTTATGGGTAATCCTGGATTAGCATGTATTGTGTTAGTAGAATAAGAGGGGTTTATGGGTAATCCTGGATTAGCATATATTGTGTTAGTAGAATCAGAGGGGTTTATGGGTAATCCTGGATTAGCATATATTGTGTTAGTAGAATCAGATGGGTTTATGGGTAATCCTGGATTAGCATATATTGTGTTAGTAGAATCAGAGGGGTTTATGGGTAATCCTGGATTAGCATATATTGTGTTAGTAGAATCACAGGGGTTTGTGGGTAATCCTGGATTAGCATATATTGTGTTATTAGTATAATCAGAGGGGTTTATGGGTAATCCTGGAGTATCATATATTGTGTTAGTAGAATCAGAGGGGTTTATGGGTAATCCTGGATTAGCATATATTGTGTTAGTAGAATCAGAGGGGTTTATGGGTAATCCTGGATTAGCATATATTGTGTTAGTAGAATCACAGGGGTTTGTGGGTAATCCTGGATTAGCATATATTGTGTTAGTAGAATCAGAGGGGTTTATGGGTAATCCTGGATTAGCATATATTGTGTTAGTAGAATCACAGGGGTTTGTGGGTAATCCTGGATTAGCATATATTGTGTTAGTAGAATCAGAGGGGTTTGTGGGTAATCCTGGAGTATCATATATTGTGTTAGTAGAATCAGAGGGGTTTATGGGTAATCCTGGATTAGCATATATTGTGTTAGTAGAATCAGAGGGGGTTATGGGTAATCCTGGAGTATTATATATTGTGTTAGTAGAATCAGAGGGGTTTATGGGTAATTCTGGAGTATCATATATTGTGTTAGTAGAATCAGAGGGGTTTGTGGGTAATCCTGGATTAGCATATATTGTGTTAGTAGAATCAGAGGGGTTTGTGGGTAATCCTGGATTAGCATATATTTTGTTAGTAGAATCAGAGGGGTTTGTAGGTAATCCTGGATTAGCATATATTGTGTTAGTAGAATCAGAGGGGTTTATGGGTAATCCTGGATTAGCATATATTGTATTAGTAGAATCAGAGGGGTTTGTAGGTAATCCTGGAGTATCATATATTGTGTTAGTAGAATCAGAGGGGTTTATGGGTAATCCTGGATTAGCATATATTGTGTTAGTAGAATCAGATGGGTTTATGGGTATTCCTGGATTAGCATATATCGTGTTAGTAGAATCAGAGGGGTTTATGGGTAATCCTGGAGTATCATATATTGTGTTAGTATAATCAGAGGGGTTTGTGGGTAATCCTGGATTAGCATATATTGTGTTAGTAGAATCAGAGGGGTTTATGGGTAATCCTGGATTAGCATATATTGTGTTAGTAGAATCAGAGGGGTTTGTGGGTAATCCTGGATTAGCATATAATGTGTTAGTAGAATCAGAGGGGTTTATGGATAATCCTGGATTAGCATATATTGTGTTAGTATAATCAGAGGGGTTTGTGGGTAATCCTGGATTAGCATATATTGTGTTAGTAGAATCAGAGGGGTTTATGGGTAATCCTGGATTAGCATATATTGTGTTAGTAGAATCAGAGGGGTTTGTGGGTAATCCTGGATTAGCATATAATGTGTTAGTAGAATCAGAGGGGTTTATGGATAATCCTGGATTAGCATATATTGTGTTAGTAGAATCAGAGGGGTTTGTGGGTAATCCTGGATTAGCATATATTGTGTTAGTAGAATCGGAGGGGTTTATGGGTAATCCTGGATTAGCATATATTGTGTTAGTAGAATCTGAGGGGTTTATGGGTAATCCTGGATTAGCATATATTGTGTTAGTAGAATCAGAGGGGTTTATGGGTAATCCTGGATTAGCATATATTGTGTTAGTAGAATCAGAGGGGTTTTTGGGTAATCCTGGATTAGCATATATTGTATTAGTAGAATCAGAGGGGTTTGTGGGTAATCCTGGATTAGCATATATTGTGTTAGTAGAATCAGAGGGGTTTATGGGTAATCCTGGATTAGCATATATTGTATTAGTAGAATCAGAGGGGTTTGTAGGTAATCCTGGAGTATCATATATTGTGTTAGTAGAATCAGAGGGGTTTATGGGTAATCCTGGATTAGCATATATTGTGTTAGTAGAATCAGATGGGTTTATGGGTATTCCTGGATTAGCATATATCGTGTTAGTAGAATCAGAGGGGTTTATGGGTAATCCTGGAGTATCATATATTGTGTTAGTATAATCAGAGGGGTTTGTGGGTAATCCTGGATTAGCATATATTGTGTTAGTAGAATCAGAGGGGTTTATGGGTAATCCTGGATTAGCATATATTGTGTTAGTAGAATCAGAGGGGTTTGTGGGTAATCCTGGATTAGCATATAATGTGTTAGTAGAATCAGAGGGGTTTATGGATAATCCTGGATTAGCATATATTGTGTTAGTAGAATCGGAGGGGTTTATGGGTAATCCTGGATTAGCATATATTGTGTTAGTAGAATCAGAGGGGTTTATGGGTAATCCTGGATTAGCATATATTGTGTTAGTAGAATCAGAGGGGTTTATGGGTAATCCTGGATTAGCATATATTGTGTTAGTAGAATCAGAGGGGTTTGTGGGTAATCCTGGATTAGCATATATTGTGTTAGTAGAATCAGATGGGTTTATGGGTAATCCTGGATTAGCATATATTGTGTTAGTAGAATCAGAGGGGTTTGTGGGTAATCCTGGATTAGCATATATTGTGTTAGTAGAATCAGAGGGGTTTGTGGGTAATCCTGGATTAGCATATATTGTGTTAGTAGAATCAGAGGGGTTTATGGGTAATCCTGGATTAGCATATATTGTGTTAGTAGAATTAGAGGGGTTTGTGGGTAATCCTGGATTAGCATATATTGTGTTAGTAGAATCAGATGGGTTTATGGGTAATCCTGGATTAGCATATATTGTGTTAGTAGAATCAGAGGGGTTTATGGGTAATCCTGGATTAGCATATATTGTGTTAGTAGAATCACAGGGGTTTGTGGGTAATCCTGGATTAGCATATATTGTGTTAGTAGAATCAGAGGGGTTTGTGGGTAATCCTGGAGTATCATATATTGTGTTAGTAGAATCAGAGGGGTTTATGGGTAATCCTGGATTAGCATATATTGTGTTAGTAGAATCAGAGGGGTTTATGGGTAATCCTGGATTAGCATATATTGTGTTAGTAGAATCAGAGGGGTTTAACGGTAATCCTGGATTAGCATATATTGTAATAGTAGAATCAGAGGGGTTTGTGGGTAATCCTGGATTAGCATATATTGTGCTAGTAGAATAAGAGGGGTTTATGGGTAATTCTGGAGTATCATATATTGTGTTAGTAGAATCAGAGGGGTTTATGGGTAATCCTGGATTAGCATATATTGTGCTAGTAGAATCAGAGGGGTTTATGGGTAATCCTGGATTAGCATATATTGTGTTAGTAGAATCAGAGGGGTTTGTGGGTAATCCTGGATTAGCATATATTGTGTTAGTAGAATCAGAGGGCTTTGTGGGTAATCCTGAATTAGCATATATTGTGTTAGTAGAATCAGAGGGGTTTGTGGGTAATCCTGGATTAGCATATATTGTGTTAGTAGAATCAGAGGGGTTTATGGGTAATTCTGGAGTATCATATATTGTGTTAGTAGAATCAGAGGGGTTTATGGGTAATCCTGGATTAGCATATATTGTGTTAGTAGAATCAAAGGGGTTTATGGGTAATCCTGGATTAGCATATATTGTGCTAGTAGAATCAGAGGGGTTTATGGGTAATCCTGGATTAGCATATATTGTGCTAGTAGAATCAGAGGGGTTTATGGGTAATCCTGGATTAGCATATATTGTGTTAGTAGAATCAGAGGGGTTTGTGGGTAATCCTGGATTAGCATATATTGTGTTAGTAGAATCAGAGGGCTTTGTGGGTAATCCTGGATTAGCATATATTGTGTTAGTAGAATCAGAGTGGTTTAACGGTAATCCTGGATTAGCATATATCGTTAGTAGAATCAGAGGGGTTTATGGGTAATCCTGGATTAGCATATATCGTTAGTAGAATCAGAGGGGTTTGTGGGTAATCCTGGATTAGCATATATTGTGTTAGTAGAATCAGCGGGGTTTATGGGTAATCCTGGATTAGCATATATATATATTTTTTAGCAGAACCAGAGGGGTTTGTGGGTAATCCTTGAGTATCATATATTGTGTTAGTAGAATCAGAGGGGTTTATGGGTAATCCTGGAGTATTATATATTGTGTTAGTAGAATCAGAGGGGTTTATGGGTAATCCTGGATTAGCATATATTGTGTTAGTAGAATCAGAGGTGTTTTTGGGTAATCCTGGATTAGCATATATTGTGTTAGTAGAATCAGAGGGGTTTGTGGGTAATCCTGGAGTAGCATAGATTGTATTAGTAGAATCAGAGGGGTTTATGGGTAATCCTGGATTAGCATATATTGTGTTAGTAGAATCAGAGGGATTTGTGGGTAATCCTGGAGTAGCATAGATTGTATTAGTAGAATCAGAGGGGTTTGTGGGTAATCCTGGAGTAGCATAGATTGTATTAGTAGAATCAGAGGGGTTTATGGGTAATCCTGGATTAGCATATATTGTGTTAGTAGAATCAGAGGGATTTGTGGGTAATCCTGGAGTAGCATAGATTGTATTAGTAGAATCAGAGGGATTTGTGGGTAATCCTGGAGTAGCATAGATTGTATTAGTAGAATCAGAGGGGTTTGTGGGTAATTGTCTGTGATTGTCTTTCTGTCTCCTCGTAATCACAATCATAATGAGAAACATGTGGAGAGAAAGAGTTTTTACATTTTTAATAACAATTCAGTCTTTCAAAAATCAGATACTACAAATTAGTTCTTACATTTGATCAAAACAAACATCTTTTTTAAATCACATTAATTTTACTGACCATGTCACGATTTGCTGGTGTCATGTGAGATCTTTTGGATGAGGAATGAGCTTCTGTCAAAAATAAACAGATGAACAATATTTTGTACCCATGTAAATCATATCACATCTCAATTCATATATTATTTTGATTCATACATGATTAGACATTATCACATCTCTATGAATGTTAAAGGGGTTATCGGATGCAAAACTCACTTTACATGTTGTTTGAACATAAATGTGTGTTGGAAGTGTGTGTACACATCCATCCTATAGACGGTTTCATCGGGCGCACGCGCCTGGTCCGAAGTTAACTTTCCGGTGTATGTGTTGTTTATCGGTCTGGTTAGTGGCGCCGGCTACAAACGCAGTTAAAGTTAAAGTGATGAGTAATGGAAGTTGGGCTCAGGTTGTTGTGCAGTGGGATGTGTTTCACATACATTTATTTATTTGTGGCTACCTGCCACAATATCAAAACTGACCGATTTTCCAAAAGGGTTTATTGGGTTCTTGTTTTAAAATCCCCTTTCTCAAATCAGGCTGTTCTGAGATTCCTGTCAGAATGACGTAGTTTTGCACAGACCCCTCCCACGATAGTTGATTGACAAGGCCATCATACCATAGATAAACCCCTTAGTGAGCGGAGTGAGCTGAGAGCTGTCCGCCATTGTGTCGACTCATTGCAGGGGAAGACAAGATGTATCCGATTAAGCCTCCTATTAAGCGATAGAGTTGTTTTGTTGTGGGATGTTATAATGAATATAGCAGTCTTCATTTACTCCTGACATCTGAGCCGCTGAAGATGCAGAGGATTAACTTGACTTTCGCTTTGAAGGGAATGCACCGATCTGCCTTTGGGGCAGTTGTGCCAATAAGAGAGAGTGTGTGTGTGTGTGTGTGTGTGTGTGTGTGTGTGTGTGTGTGTGTGTGTGTGTGTGTGTGTGTGTGTGTGTGTGTGTGTGTGTGTGTGTGTGTGTGTGTGTGTGTGTGTGTGTGTGTGTCCATCCGTCCACTTTTCAAAATGCTTATACATCATACAGAATACGTTTTTTATATATATATCAATAATATAAACTTGTGGAAAATGGGCATCCGATGACCCCTTTAATGTACCAGCTTGAGCAGTGTAGGAAATATGTAAAATAATCTGTTAAAGAGAGTAAACATGTAGGAGTGTGAAAAGGAGCTTGAGTTTTACTGTGAGATAGATGCCTCCTCCAGAGAGTCAAAATCACCAACAGAATCACAATGAAGGTCAGAAGCAGAGGCACAGACACACTGATGATCAGAGAAGAGCCTGAACACACCAGAGATTCACTCAATCACTCTGAAGATCAAAACTGACCGACTGACAAAAATCTTTGAGATTGTACCTGTTACAGGAGATGCAGATGGGATCAGTGGAGATTCAGCTGATGAGAAAGATGATGATGACGATGATGATGATGATGATGATGTAGATATTATGTGATTGTTTGCCTCTGAAACATAGTAAAGCCAGTGTCAGTAAGATGGAGTGCTACATGTGGGTATTTTCTCACTCACTGATACTTCACTTCCTTTTAAAGATGCTGATGCTTTTGAAACATTACACTCTAAAAAATGCTGGGTTAAAAACGGACAAACCCAGCGGTTGGGTTATTTTGACCCTGTGTTTGGCAGAGGTGTAAAGTCCAGGGGACAGAAAGTAAAAGTCCTGTCATATGTTTATTCCACCCATGAACTCAGCAGCTAAATTCAACCAGAGGAGGAACCAAGTAATTCCTTTTTAAGTTACGAGAAAGTCTCAAGTCAAATCTCAAGTCCTCAAAGAGTTAAAGTTAATGAGATAATTAAATGATGATTGTGCATTAGTGATGAACACCTGCTGTTATTGAGAATTACAGAGGATCAGATTTTGATGTTTTATTGGTTAAAATGATGCCACTATTATTGAGATCAGTGCTTGCTTTAGTTGAATAAATTGTTTCACAGCAAACATTTGTGCATCAGCGTATTGCTTAATAAAAAGCTTTAAGTTGCAGATTAGACTGCACTTTTGTCCTCAAAAAGTGTATAATTTTAGTAAATACCATGCTGTAGTCTCTATTTGGTTTATAGGTTGTCATTCAGCTATACTGCACAACATTAAAAGTAATCTTAAATAAATTACACTATAATACATAAATATTGAAGCAGCCCCCCCCCCAAAAAAGAATGTGTTAGTTTGGGTTTGTAACACTTATCATACTATCCTCAACAGTGGTGACAACAATTATTAATTCTGTAGTGCTTGATGGGAGTTTTTACTGTGGTATTATCCAGAATGCATTGTAGCACGCGGAATTGTGTTGATTGTCACCATTGTTGAGATTCATATGATGGTTCTTGATGTCTGTGTTTGTCTCTCTACTATCAAAGCTCAAATATTTATATACAGTACATTTAGCTGTTAAATACTTAAATAGTTATAATACTCGTAGTTTCACGGGATTGGTTATTTGCAATCAATGCTTATAAGTGAAACGAATATAAAGAAAATGTTAAATGTAATCAGTATCTTATCAAACAACAACAGCTAATAGCTGTTTACTGTAGAGCACTAACCTTTCCGTTTAGAAATCAGCTGCTGAGTTCATGGGTGGAATAAATATATGGCAGGTATTTTTTTTTTGACCCCTAGACTTTACACCTCTGCCAAACACAAGGTCAAAACAATCCAATCCAAAAGGTTTGTCCCTTTTTAGCTCAGCGCTTGCTCAGTTAAATTTAACCCAGCGTTTTTGTGTGAGTGTACAGAGTGTACAGAATTATCAGACATGTTTCCTTACTAACAAACCACAAACTGCCAACTTGAAATAAAATCATAAGAGATGCTGGTTTGTGTTTCATCAGTACTGACCTGTAACGCTGATGAGGACTCGTGTGATGAAGCTCTTGTGTCCTTGATCAGACTGAACTCCACACCAGTATTCAGATGAATGTTGTCGAGTCACATGACTGATGATTCCCGTCAGGAGCTGCTGCTCTCGGTCATCATACAGCTGGATCTGTCCCTCAGCGCTCCATCTTCTGCTCTCCTTCACAGACGTCTCTTCAGCACAGAGATCAGATCCAGATCTCCTGCAGACAAACTTCACATCAGCACTGTGGGATTGTGGGTATTTGCAGCTGATGTTCACAGCTGCTCCTGCAGCAGCTGATAGACTGATGCTCTTCTGACAACAATCAGCTGTTTCAATCAGTCAAATCAAGTTCACATTAAACAACAGATTCATCAGTTCATCAAAGAAACAAATGCATGAGTGACTGAAAGCAGCTCACCGTCTCTGATGCTCAGGTGAAATATAAAGAACAAACTGTATTCTTCAGAAACTCTGACTGTAATCTTATATTCTCCAGAATCATTTTCATTCAGTTCTCTGATAAACACACGTAAGAGACGAGCAGATCTGTCGTCATGAACAGAGAATCGACCGTCATGTGTCCGTTCTGATGCTCTGTTAGTGTTTATTAGAGGAAAACACTGATCTGCTCCAGTTTTACAGACAACTACCAAAGGATTCTCTTCTAGTGTCTTATATTTGTAGTTTATAATGATGTTTCCTCCTGAATATCCCGTCACAGCACTGATCTCTTGACCTGTTGAACACAAACGCAGATATCAGTGTGAGGATGATGATGTTCTTGATGAAGAATTGCACTTCATCTTCTTTCTTTGACACAGTGAGACATACACACACGGTCTCTCCCTCTTTATCACTGTGTTAATGCACTAATATACTATGTGTTAGTGTTAATATACTATGAGCTAAAATATATTATATTTGCCCTGGTTATTGATTTTCTGGTGTTATTATTGGATCACATGTAGCCTACGAGTCGCAGTAATTACAGTCAGTGTTGAGTGTGTGATGTTAATGATCATCATGTGTTTGAGGGTCTCAGTTACTCACCTGTTATAACGTTCAGATTCACTTCAGTGTATAAATCTATTCCATATCTGTCAGTTCCACACTGGTACATCCCAGAATCCTGTTTTGTCAGGTTTCTGAAGGTCACAGTAAAAACTGCTGCTGTTGTGTCGTCATACAGAGAGAATCTTCCAGAATCAATCCATTTATCTTTCTCTTTAGTCTTGATGAGGTCGGTGCACCCAGACCACCGTCCTGTACAAAAATACTTCTCATTGTCTGTATATCCTTCATCATATCTGCATGTGATGCTGACTCCTCCTCCTGAATATCCTCTCACACTGATGGAGCTCAACACACCTACAACAAACCAGCATCTTAATACAACAATAATACATTTATATGAGAATGAACAGAGATGAACTTTCAAATCATTTCAAACCATTTCTACAACATGAACTGAAGTTAAAGTCTCTGTGATGTTTTTAGTGATTTACTGTGAGTTCAGATTCTCACCAGGAATCATCAGCAGAGTGAAAGTCCAGATGATCTTCATTCTTCTCTCGTATTCAGTGATCTTCTCTGTTATTAGTAGATTCAGTTCTTCTGAAGCTCTCGATGTGTTCAGATGAGTTCTGAGTGTTTCTTGGTCATGTCTTCAACATGAACTGCTGAATGTGGCAGATGCCCACTTCCTCTGAGAGAGAGAGAGAGAGAGAGAGAGAGAGAGAGAGAGAGAGAGAGATGGTTAATAAATAGGGAAGTTAATTTTTTTTTTCACAAATGCTTCACATGAGGATGCAGGAGTCGCAGACACATGCAGTTATTTTATTGTATAATATAATATAGAAATATTGTATTACATGCCTATTTTCCACAAAGTTATTATATTTCAAAGGCTTAGTTATACGGTTATTTTCGGTTAGTTAGTTTGTTTGTTTTAAATCAGAGATGTATTGATGAATGTTTCTAGAGTTTAATTAAGTATTTCTGTGCATCACATTTATTTCACAGATAGTGATAATGATAGCGAAAGCAGCAACAGCAGTTCCCATGGTAACTGTATAAGCAAAGTGTACATTTCTAAATGAGGTGTCACTCACCTTTCGCTGTGTGCAGATCCACTGATTATATATCATGATGATTATTGATTTTTTTACTGTGATATTTTTTTTCAAGTGATCACTAGTAGATTCCTCCATAAGAAAAATTAAAACATTTGAAAACAGTGTTTTGTTGATGACACTATTGTCATATAAAATACACACTTCGTCTTGCAATCAGACAATGACAGTCACCACACATTGAATCTAGATGTTCCAGTCCAAAAAAGACAAAGAACATCATAAATAAGGTCTGGACTGTTAAAAGAACAAAGTCATTATAGTTAATGCATCACTTTTCAAAGAACATCACACATTAATGTATTAAACTTTAAATGCACAAGTGACAAACTGTAGCAAATGTTTATGTATCAGATTTGGAAGAAACAGAACTGGTCTGGAGGAAACCCATTTGTTAAATATGATCTGTTTTTGCAGCACGTGTGTCGTTTGATGCCAGGGCTGTCAGTAAAGGCAATCAGTTTATTACACACATTATCTGCAGTGAGATGATTGACACCAGCGTGTTCGCTGTAATCCTGATTATTCTTCAGTCTAACACTGTCAGGACAGTCTGCTTTCTTCTGGAAATTCACCACGGCGTAATTCATATCCTCAGCAGATGTGATCAAGATCTGAGAGTAAAAGAGACAGACAACTCTTTTTATTTCATTATAAAATGAATACACTTTAATATTTATTCACATTAACAGCTTTATATATATTTATATGTTATTTATCTAAACAAACATCATTTTACAATCATAGTTATTGTACTATCAGTTTTATTGTTTCTATTTTTCACATGCAAACTTTTGGATGCAGAATCAGCATCTGCCATGAGGTAAATATATTACATTTTTACAATATATACATTTCTTGTAGAGACTTAATTTCTTGTACAGCTGCTTTACATTGATTGTATCCTAAAAAGCACTATACAAATAATCTTGAATTGAACTGAATCTGTCAAAGACAAGCATCAAATCAATCTCTCTATTTTGCTGATTTTGAGCTGTTTCAAAAGGTCCAGATGATCTTCATTCTTCTCTCGTATTCAGTGATCTTCTCTGTTATTAGTAGATTCAGTTCTTCTGAAGCTCTCGATGTGTGTTCAGATGAGTTCTGAGTGTTTCTTTCCTGGTAACATGTTTAACATGAACTGATGAATGTGACGGAGACGCCCACTTCCTCTGAGAGAGAGAGAGAGAGAGAGAGAGAGAGAGAGAGAGAGAGAGAGAGAGAGAGAGAGAGAGAGAGAGAGAGAGAGAGAGAGAGAGAGACAGAGAGAGAGAGAGAGAGAGAGAGAGAGAGAGAAGGAGAGAGAGAGAGAGAGAGAGAGAGAGAGAGAGAGAGAGAGAGAGAGAGAGAGAGAGAGAGAGAGAGAGAGAGAGAGAGAGAGAGAGAGAGAGAGAGAGAGAGAGAGGAGAGAGAGAGACAGAGAGAGAGAGAGAGAGAGAGAGAGAGAGAGAGAGAGAGAGAGAGACAGAGAGAGAGAGAGAGAGAGAGAGAGAGAGAGAGTCACAGAGAGAGAGAGAGAGAGAGAGAGAGAGAGAGAGAGAGAGAGAGAGAGAGAGGGAGAGAGAGAGAGAGAGAGAGAGAGAGGGAGAGAGAGATACAGAGAGAGAGAGAATGATTGACACACATCCAAACAGCAGAGCTTTCTATGAACTAGCTCAACTGTGAACATTTCTGATTATTTCATGAAGAACTCTCAAACAATATAGATTAAATTGCAGCTTTTTTTTATAGAGTCCAAAATGTATCATGGGGAAGACTGCTGACTTGACAGTTGTCCAAAAGACGACCATTGACACCTTGCACAAGGAGGGCAAGACACAAAAGGTCATTGCAAAAGAGGCTGGCTGTTCACAGAGCTCTGTGTCCAAGCACATTAATAGAGAGGCGAAGGGAAGGAAAAGATGTGGTAGAAAAAAGTGTACAAGCAATAGGGATAACCGCACCCTGGAGAGGATTGTGAAACAAAACCCATTCAAAAATGTGGGGGAGATTCACAAAGAGTGGACTGCAGCTGGACTCAGTGCTTCAAGAACCACTACGCACAGACGTATGCAAGACATGGGTTTCAGCTGTCGCATTCTTCGTGTCAAGCCACTCTTGAACAACAGACAGCGTCAGAAGCGTCTCGCCTGGGCTAAAGACAAAAAGGACTGGACTGCTGCTGAGTGGTCCAAAGTTATGTTCTCTGATGAAAGTAAATTTTGCATTTCCTTTGGAAATCAGGGTCCCAGAGTCTGGAGGAAGAGAGGAGAGGCACAGAATCCACGTTGCTTGAGGTCCAGTGTGAAGTTTCCACAGTCAGTGAAGGTTTGGGGTGCCATGTCATCTGCTGGTGTTGGTCCACTGTGTTTTCTGAGGTCCAAGGTCAACACAGCCGTATACCAGGAAGTTTTAGAGCACTTCATGCTTCCTGCTGCTGACCAACTTTATGGAGATGCAGATTTCATTTTCCAACAGGACTTGGCACCTGCACACAGTGCCAAAGCTACCAGTACCTGGTTTAAGGACCATGGTATCCCTGTTCTTAATTGGCCAGCAAACTCGCCTGACCTTAACCCCATAGAAAATCTATGGGGTATTGTGAAGAGGAAGATGCGATATGCCAGACCCAACAATGCAGAAGAGCTGTAGGCCACTATCAGAGCAACCTGGGCTCTCATAACACCTGAGCAGTGCCACAGACTGATCGACTCCATGCCACGCCGCATTGCTGCAGTAATTCAGGCAAAAGGAGCCCCAACTAAGTATTGAGTGCTGTACATGCTCATACTTTTCATGTTCATACTTTTCAGTTGGACAAGATTTCTAAAAATCCTTTCTTTGTATTGGTCTTAAGTAATATTCTAATTTTCTGAGATACTGAATTTGGGGTTTTCATTAGTTGTGACTTATAATCATCAAAATTAAAATAAATAAACACTTGAAATATATCAGTCTGTGTGGAATGAATGTATACATTATACAAGTTTCACTTTTTGAATGGAATTAGTGAAATAAATCAACTTTTTGATGATATTCTAATTATATGACCAGCACCTGTACATCAAGGATGAACTAATCAGTACAAGCCATACAGCTGTGAATGATCAGACAATCTTGAATGCAAGGGGTGATGGGAAATGAAGTCCAGAACTAAAAAACAACAATCCAAAAGGAGCGCCCTCTAGTGGCTGATATGCGCACGCCAGCAACTGGTTGTGACAGATTGTTTCATTATTACTGGTATACGGTATATTACTGTGGGATAATTGCACGTTACAATTCTCCGTATTTTTATATTTATCATTATGTTATTTAATTTAAATAGCATAATAGTAGTAGTAGCCCTTTATTGCCACAGTCACAAGTACCAGTGAAATAAGCCATCAACCTGCCCATACATAACATACATACAAGGGTGTAGACAGGACAGGAAGACAGGGAATTGATACATAATTGAATTGATATATAATACAAACTTATATAACAATGTTAAACATAATAAGTGCCTTCATGTTCATAGTCAACAGTTGAATAAAACCCAACGTATTTGTTTGAATGACTCGTTTACTCTTTCAGTTCCTTCAGTAAATCTGGTCTCCACAGGGACTCCATCAGGAGACCAAACACATCAGATTGAAACGAAAGTGAAAGAAATAAATGCCAAATGAAAGTGTTGAGGATTGAGAGTCCAGCGGCTCCCTCTAGTGTTCAGATGATGTTCAGCACCACAGACAGCAGCTAACACTTTTCACAGTTTCAACAGTTTCAACACAAACACACCACCACTCTGTCCAGCTGATTACATTACATTTCATAAAACATTACAATGCAGAATAACTGACCTCCAAGAGCAGTTTAACTGAAACACAAATCAAATCATAATGCAGTTTATGTAGACAGACGTCATCTGCTGCTGAGTTTGTAAGAACAAGAACATTAGTTACTGGTATGATTTCATGTTAAAATAATAACAATGAATTATTATAAAGAACAATCATATTTTATTTTGCTCATAGTTATATGCAAATAAACACACATAAAACACATGATTAAACAAACAATTTTAAGCAAAATGAGAAAACATTACATACATCACCAGCAGGTGCAATGGTTGTGTTTACTGAGCAAATTACAAGCTGAAACAGTCCATAACTAACATGTATTTACTGTACTCAGTGACTCATAACTGTGTGTAATGATAGACATTAATGTGATTACAGATAACTTTTGAAGGAACATCATCAGAACTGTCTGTGTCATTCAGACCCTCAGTAAATGATGATGATGATGGAGCAGCTAATCAGAGGGGTTTGTGGGTAATTGTGGAGTAGCAAAGACGGTTTTAATAGAATCAGAGGGGTTTGTGGGTAATTGTGGAGTAGCAAAGACGGTTTTAATAGAATCAGAAGGGTTTGTGGGTAATTGTGGAGTAGCAAAGACGGTTTTAATAGAATCAGAGGGGTTTGTGGGTAATTGTGGAGTAGCAAAGACGGTTTTAATAGAATCAGAAGGGTTTGTGGGTAATTGTGGAGTAGCATAAACGGTGTTCATAGAATCAGAGGGGTTTGTGGGTAATTGTGGAGTAGCAAAGACGGTTTTAATAGAATCAGAGGGGTTTGTGGGTAATTGTGGAGTAGCAAAGACGGTTTTAATAGAATCAGAAGGGTTTGTGGGTAATTGTGGAGTAGCAAAGACGGTTTTAATAGAATCAGAGGGGTTTGTGGGTAATTGTGGAGTAGCATAAACGGTGTTCATAGAATCAGAGGGGTTTGTGGGTAATTGTGGAGTAGCAAAGACGGTTTTAATAGAATCAGAGGGGTTTGTGGGTAATTGTGGAGTAGCATAAATGGTGTTCATAGAATCAGAGGGGTTTGTGGGTAATTGTGGAGTAGCATAAATGGTGTTCATAGAATCAGAGGGGTTTGTGGGTAATTGTGGAGTAGCATAAATGGTGTTCATAGAATCAGAGGGGTCTGTGGGTAATCCTGGATTAGCATATATTGTTTTAGTGGAATCAGAGGGGTTTGTGGGTAATTGTGGAGTAGCATAGACTGTTTTTGTGGAATCAGAGGGGTTTATGGGTAATTGTGGAGTAGCATATACTGTTTTAGTGGAATCAGAGGGGTTTGTGGGTAATTGTGGAGTAGCATATACTGTTTTAGTGGAATCAGAGGGGTTTGTGGGTAATTGTGGATTATCATATATTGTATTAGTTGAATCAGAGGGGTCTATGGGTAATTGTGGAGTGGCATAAACCGTGGTAATAGAACCAGAGGGGTTTGTGGGTAATTGGGCAGTTTTGCCGTCAGGGTGAGGTCTGGTGTCTTTAATCTCGTCGTAAATGTACAGCGTTTGAGGAACCTGAGAAGAACATTATAAATTAATTACAGATTTTGATGAAGAACATTCATTCAAACAATTATTCGTATAAACAATTTAATTTCACAAACCGCTTCACTGTTTTCTGTTCCAGGTTCAGGCACTTTAGAGGCTGAATCAGAGTCTGTAAAACAAATATACCACATTACATATAGTAATAATAAGAACACTAATAATAATTCACATTTAATAATATATCAGATCTGAACATCACAGTGCATCGCCTTGTTGTGACCAGCAGGAGAAACAACATCTTTCCATTCACTCATTCCTCACACAACAATGTCATTCACTGCAAAACATCTGATTCTCATCAATACATGACTCTGACAAACTTATACATGGATAACAAATGCCATGCAAAACCCCACCTTTAGCTCGAGCCTGACGCGTCATGCAGAACATCACTACACATGAAACGAGTCCAACGATGAACAGAAGAACCACAGACACAATGATGATCAGAGACGAACCTGAGAGAAAACACAACGAGAGACTGATCGTATCTGATACCTGCAGGTACATGAGAGAAGATGAATGAACGGATCACCAGAGTACCATCCGAGACAGACGGGGAAGCCGAAGTGAAATCAGATGTCCACGGATGGGAACTTAGTGAAAAAGGTGGAGTTGTGATGGATGATGATGTCATTGGCGGTGATGGTGATGAAACTGAGGCTGGTGGATTTGACGCTAAATAATAGAGAAAATCATTGATAGTGACAAACAGTGTTACATTTACAAGCTTTAAAAGCTTTTGAAACCCAGTAAAGTTGTATTTTTGTCAATCTTAACATTTTGCTCATTAATCTTAATTTGAATAGTATACACTATAATAAATAACATACATATAATAAAGAGTTATTTTCAAATACAGAGACTCATGTAAAAATAAATTCTAATTATGATCATACTACACCTACAACCATAAATATCATATAGTACAACCTATGTTTATATACACATTTGCATATGTCTCCAGAACATAACTGTTACAACGGTCACAAAGCAAACACACTTATCACCTCCGTGTTGTCATCTTTAGACAAACATTTAACATGCATGTGTGCTGTATATACAGTACAGATCATCCAGATTAGGAATCAATTTCACCCGCTGAATCACATGTGAGCTCTTTTTGTAAATTCAGTTGTTCTGAACTTCCTGTCGACTAATCTCCATCGGTGTCATATATTTCCCTCTCTATGACTTGTTTAGGACTCATGTGTTGTAGTTCTAGTTTCTTAGTTTACTATGTCATGTCCTAGTCTTGTAGTCTGATTGTAGTTTCGTTGTTGATGAGTTCATTGATTGTTTTCAGCTGTTTCTTGTTTTCTTATTATACGTTTAATAATTAGTCCTTCTGTTTCTCTGTGCTTTGTTAAGTCTTGCTTGTCTGCCCAGGAGATGTGTTTGTATTTTTGCTCTAGTTCATTTGCTTTGTTCTGGTTCTCCTGGTTTTGCATTTCCTTATTTTCATTTAAATGTTGTTCTGCATTCGGATCCAATCATCTCTTGTCTTTGAGTTCAGCTTAATCACAGAGGACATGATTATGAATATCTTCACCAGGCTGACCAAAAGCAATGAACTAATCGGCAAATAAACTACAAACAGACTAGGACAGGAAATGGGAAATTATTTAACTAGAACTACAACAGGAAAGTCTGAAACAAGACAGAATGGAACATGTGTGACAGTCTTAGAGCCGACATTAGCCCTTTAACGTGATTACTGTACAGAATGGTTACTAAAATAAGTGTTTGAATGAAAAAGATGATCAAGATACATTTCTTAGAAATGCAAAATAATAGAAGTCTTTTTAACTAAGAAATTAATCAAAATGTAGTGAGTTAATGCTTAAAGATGTACAGGGTCATTAAAATGAATGCAATTTCAAGGGAAACTTTTTTTTACAATGTACTATCATTTGTGCACCAAACCGTAAAAAAAAATAAAAAAAAACATTTGTGAGATGATCATGTTCAAAAAGCCTTACTGGATTATTCACCTGTTATAACATTCAGATTCACTTCAGTGTATAAATCTATTCCATATCTTTCAGTTCCACACCAGTACGTCCCAGAATCCTGTTCTGTCAGATTTCTGAAGGTCACAGTGAAAACTGCTGCTGTTGTGTCGTCATACAGAGAGAATCTTCCAGAATCAATCCATGTATCTTTCTCTTTAGTCTTGATGAGGTCAGAGCATGTTAATTTCCTCTGTCCTCTACAAAAATACTTCTCATTTTCAGTATGTTTGTCTTGATATGTGCATGTGATGTTGATTTCACCCCCTGAATGTCCAGTCACACTCAAGGCATCTACAACTACAAACCAGCATTTATTAAAACACTTGAGTACATTAATTATGAGGCTTAAATGAGATCAACATTGAAATTGCTTTCAAAAGTCAGTCAATTTCTTACCAGGAATCATCAGCAGAGTGAAAGTCAGGATGATCTTCATTCTTCTCTCTTATTCAAGTATCTTCTCTGTTGTTAGTAGATTCAGTTCAACACAGGTATGAGTCTCTCGGTGTGTGTTTCAGGTGATCATTGGCCGTGTGTGAATCATGAATGTGATAAGATGCAGACTTCCTCTTCTTTTGTCATTGGTACAAGTTAAACTGGAAGAGAGAAACAGAAATGCAGGTCATGCACTAATTTCTTAATCTTATGCATTAACTAAATACACTCAAAAAAAATGATTCGGTCTAAATTTACATTTTATGTAATTCAATTGCATAACACTTTTCCATCCATTTAGATTACATAGTTTTAACATAAATAAATCAATTAACTTAATATGATTCATATGCATCAGTCATACGTGAATGAAACAGGTCAGATGTATGTAATAGTTCACAGTAAAGTCTCCACACTGCTCAGTGTTCATGTGTTTCCACACTACAGTGTGTTAAAGTAGAATCGAAGCAGTGTTGGAGTTAAGAAGATGATTATGATGATTGATCATTAATGATGAACAGCTGCAGTTATCAAAAAGAATCACAGAAGGAAAGAGAGAGACAAGAACTACAACTGACTTCAGCCACAGCCGAAGATGAACTCAAGTTTAGACCGAATAATTATTTCTTTTTGAGTGTAAGAACAAACTGTACAGAAGAAAGCATAGCACAGAACTGCTGACAATAACGAATTTGTGCAGCATGTTTCTCACAATGTGAGCATCCAGAGAGATTGTAATCTGTAATGTGTCAGGACTTCCTCTTTATTAGCTCACAACCTTTAAAAAAAAATACAACATTCATTAAAAGTGAAGTCAACACACTTCCCACTATTTCACTTCACTTCCTGTTTTCTGTGTTTAGAGAAAACCCTTGATTTCCACATTTCCATACATGGGAACTCAGTTCTGATGACACTGAAGAAAACACTTCATCATTCAGTTCATGTTTAAGAAAATGATCAGCGTTTAATAGAATATATTACAGTAAATTTTTTATTAATTCAGTAATCACCCACATTTACCTGAAAAGACATGCATACTAATAAGGAAACACGCCATCCGTTTATCAGGAGCCAATAATAACTAAAGCAGACTCATATTTATATGAGGTTATTTGTCCATAAACCCATATGATAAGATAAGCCACGGCCTGCTTTTCACATAACTAAACAAATAATATACAAATAACACCAGACATGAGCACAACAGACGCGATTTCTTTAAGACTGCAAGGGAAGCTCAGCTTCCCCTATAATTGTCAAAAAATGAATGGTCAAATATATGTACTATTATGTTAACATTTTATTGACTAAAAATGCGTTAAACACGTTCATCTCGAACGAAAACAATTTCGTTCAGAATCAGCTACTTAGGTCGGCTGACTCGATTTCCTTCTCATTCATTCCCGTAGCGTACAGTGCATTACTCTGTTGAAGCCCAGCGTCCATTGACTTCAATGGGGCTGCTTTAAACAGTTTTTTTCAGTGCTTAGAAACAAGACGGTCATTGGATAATGCTGCGATTATGTCCCGCCCACGGACGCTCAGCGTCTCTGGGATGAATGGAGGAGTGGGCTGGCCCGGACTCCGAGCGTCTGCGTGATGATTGGAGGGTCTGTCATCTCTTTTTAATCCACTTTTATGTCCTAAAACGCTCGTTTTTTGGGGTCGTTAGCTTATAAAAACGTATTTATTGTTTTTTTTAGCTTGTTTGCTATACACATTGTCACATATCAGCTTTTAGACATGTGTTTTTTTTTTTTGTTATAAATAAATGACAAGGAGGCGGCAGCTTCTCGCAATGCAAAGAGACGGGCGTGGGCGTGGTCTTCAGATTATGACGCGTATCACTCTGTGTCTCCATTTCCAACTCAGTCCCATCCCGGATTTTGCATGTGTAGTCGAAAGACAAACTGCTGCAACCTTCATCGTATATTTCACACAATTTCACACCACATTCATTGTTTCAGTTTAACATAATTCCCACATTTCCTCCCGTTGAGTTAAATATATATATATATATATATATATTAGATCGTTTGTTCATTAATTCATATAGTCTGAACTAGCCAGCTAGCAAACTGCACAGCAGGTGTAGAAAGGAGCTTCTCCTGTTTAAAGCGGCTCAAGTCCTACACCCGTAACACAATGGGCCAAGGCCGTTTAAGCAGCCTAGCTCTGCTGGCCATTGAGAGGACACTGGTCAAGTCACTGGAAAAGACGCCTAGTTGGTACGACAGGGTTACAGAGCATTTTCTTGAAAAGGAACGTAGGGCAGAATTTACATATAAATAAATGGACAATTTTTATGATTTAGGCCGAAAATGAGCTTCCCCTCTTTAAAAGATCAGCAGCCGCCACTGGAGCACAATATAGCATACAACTTGGGTCACAGGCCATGAAGTACATGAACAACTGAACAATCACTAGAACTGCTCTGAGAGTCACTTCATGAGAATTTTACCGTTTCTTTTGAGATAAATATTGTCATGTCATACACAAACATAAATAGGTCTTCACAGCAACCCGTCAAAATAAAAGTGTGACTTAACTTGAGGGAAACGTGACATAAATATTACTCAATGCAAAGATACTACTACTACTACTGCTATGACGACTAATGAAAATAATAAAATGGAATCCAGACAATTACTGGAAAACAGAATTTGGTCAAAATAAAACTGAACAGGAGAAAAAAATCATAGGGCCTTAAAAATAACTTTTTGTTAAAACTTTTTAAAATTGCTGTTGAATATTGTAAGTTTCATGATGTCAATTAATTAGGCATGCTTTTTGATTAATAATATTTTATTTAAGTATTAATATAGAGTCTGAATATATACCCGGGAAAAAAGGAATCCAGAAAAAAAATGAATTTGGGGAAAAAAAGTCAAACGGATTTCATAGGGCCATATCAACCCTTATTTATGCCAAATATCTTATTAAAAGCTTAGATGTTTTTTTTTTACAGTAGTTCTTGTGCGATCAGCTTCCAGTCCATGAAGCTGCTCCGGGAGACAGTCTGTAAAAATGTCATGCAGCTGAATCATCTGGTGTTTCTGCTGTTGAGTAGATCGATGGATCATCTGGTGTTTCTGCTGTTGAGTAGATCGATGGATCATCTGGTGTTTCTGCTGTTGAGTAGATCGATGGATCATCTGGTCTATCTGCTGTTGAGTAGATCGATGGATCATCTGGTGTTTCTGCTGTTGAGTAGATCGATGGATCATCTGGTCTATCTGCTGTTGAGTAGATCGATGGATCATCTGGTCTATCTGCTGTTGAGTAGATCGATGGATCATCTGGTGTTTCTGCTGTAGAGTAGATCGATGGATCATCTGGTGTTTCTGCTGTTGAGTAGATCGATGGATCATCTGGTCTATCTTCTGTTGAGTAGATCGATGGATCATCTGGTCTATCTTCTGTTGAGTAGATCGATGGATCATCTGGTCTATCTGCTGTTGAGTAGATCGATGGATCATCTGGTCTATCTGCTGTTGAGTAGATCGATGGATCATCTGGTGTTTCTGCTGTAGAGTAGATCGATGGATCATCTGGTGTTTCTGCTGTAGAGTAGATCGATGGATCATCTGGTGTTTCTGCTGTTGAGTAGATCGATGGATCATCTGGTGTTTCTGCTGTTGAGTAGATCGATGGATCATCTGGTCTATCTTCTGTTGAGTAGATCGATGGATCATCTGGTCTATCTGCTGTTGAGTAGATCGATGGATCATCTGGTCTATCTGCTGTTGAGTAGATCGATGGATCATCTGGTGTTTCTGCTGTTGAGTATATCGATGGATCATCTGGTGTTTCTGCTGTTGAGTAGATCGATGGATCATCTGGTGTTTCTGCTGTTGAGTAGATCGATGTATCATCTGGTCTATCTGCTGTTGTGTAGATCGATGGATCATCTGGTCTATCTGCTGTTGAGTAGATCGATGGATCATCTGGTCTATCTGCTGTTGAGTGGATCGATGGATCATCTGGTGTTTCTGCAGTTGAGTAGATCGATGGATCATCTGGTCTATCTGCAGTCGAGTAGATCGATGGATCATCTGGTGTTTCTGCTGTAGAGTAGATCGATGGATCATCTGGTGTTTCTGCTGTTGAGTAGATCGATGGATCATCTGGTCTATCTGCTGTTGAGTAGATCGATGGATCATCCGGTGTTTCTGCTGTTGAGTAGATCGATGGACCATCTGGTGTTTCTGCTGTTGAGTAGATCGATGGATCATCCGGTGTTTCTGCTGTTGAGTAGATCGATGGATCATCTGGTGTTTCTGCTGTTGAGTAGATCGATGGATCATCTGGTGTTTCTGCTGTTGAGTAGATCGATGGATCATCTGGTCAATCTGCTGTTGAGTAGATCGATGTATCATCTGGTCTATCTGCTGTTGAGTAGATCGATGGATCATCTGGTCTATCTGCTGTAATGTAGATCGATGGATCATCTGGTCTATCTGCTGTTGAGTAGATCGATGTATCATCTGGTGTTTCTGCTGTTGAGTAGATCGATGGATCATCTGGTCTATCTGCTGTAATGTAGATCGATGGATCATCTGGTGTTTCTGCTGTTGAGTAGATCGATGGATCATCTGGTGTTTCTGCTGTTGAGTAGATCGATGGATCATCTGGTCAATCTGCTGTTGAGTAGATCGATGTATCATCTGGTCTATCTGCTGTTGAGTAGATCGATGGATCATCTGGTCTATCTGCTGTAATGTAGATCGATGGATCATCTGGTGTTTCTGCTGTTGAGTAGATCGATGGATCATCTGGTCAATCTGTTGTTGAGTAGATCGATGGATCATCTGGTCTATCTGCTGTTGAGAAGATCGATGGATCATCTGGTCTATCTGCTGTTGAGTAGATCGATGGATCATCTGGTCTATCTGCTGTTGAGTAGATCGATGTATCATCTGGTGTTTCTGCTGTTGAGTAGATCGATGGATCATCTGGTGTTTCTGCTGTTGAGTAGATCGATGGATCATCTGGTGTTTCTGCTGTAGAGTAGATCGATGGATCATCTGGTGTTTCTGCTGTTGAGTAGATCGATGTATCATCTGGTCTATCTGCTGTAATGTAGATCGATGGATCATCTGGTGTTTCTGCTGTTGAGTAGATCGATGGATCATCTGGTCTATCTGCTGTTGAGTAGATCGATGGATCATCTGGTCTATCTGCTGTTGAGTAGATCGATGGATCATCTGGTGTTTCTGCTGTTGAGTAGATCGATGGATCATCTGGTCTATCTGCTGTTGAGTAGATCGATGGATCATCTGGTGTTTCTGCTGTAGAGTAGATCGATGGATCATCTGGTGTTTCTGCTGTAGAGTAGATCGATGGATCATCTGGTGTTTCTGCTGTTGAGTAGATCGATGGATCATCTGGTCTATCTTCTGTTGAGTAGATCGATGGATCATCTGGTCTATCTTCTGTTGAGTAGATCGATGGATCATCTGGTCTATCTGCTGTTGAGTAGATCGATGGATCATCTGGTCTATCTGCTGTTGAGTAGATCGATGGATCATCTGGTGTTTCTGCTGTAGAGTAGATCGATGGATCATCTGGTGTTTCTGCTGTAGAGTAGATCGATGGATCATCTGGTGTTTCTGCTGTTGAGTAGATCGATGGATCATCTGGTCTATCTTCTGTTGAGTAGATCGATGGATCATCTGGTGTTTCTGCTGTTGAGTATATCGATGGATCATCTGGTGTTTCTGCTGTTGAGTATATCGATGGATCATCTGGTGTTTCTGCTGTTGAGTAGATCGATGGATCATCTGGTGTTTCTGCTGTTGAGTAGATCGATGTATCATCTGGTCTATCTGCTGTTGTGTAGATCGATGGATCATCTGGTCTATCTGCTGTTGAGTAGATCGATGGATCATCTGGTCTATCTGCTGTTGAGTGGATCGATGGATCATCTGGTGTTTCTGCTGTTGAGTAGATCGATGGATCATCTGGTCTATCTGCAGTCGAGTAGATCGATGGATCATCTGGTGTTTCTGCTGTAGAGTAGATCGATGGATCATCTGGTGTTTCTGCTGTTGAGTAGATCGATGGATCATCTGGTCTATCTGCTGTTGAGTAGATCGATGGATCATCCGGTGTTTCTGCTGTTGAGTAGATCGATGGACCATCTGGTGTTTCTGCTGTTGAGTAGATCGATGGATCATCCGGTGTTTCTGCTGTTGAGTAGATCGATGGATCATCTGGTGTTTCTGCTGTTGAGTAGATCGATGGATCATCTGGTGTTTCTGCTGTTGAGTAGATCGATGGATCATCTGGTCAATCTGCTGTTGAGTAGATCGATGTATCATCTGGTCTATCTGCTGTTGAGTAGATCGATGGATCATCTGGTCTATCTGCTGTAATGTAGATCGATGGATCATCTGGTCTATCTGCTGTTGAGTAGATCGATGTATCATCTGGTGTTTCTGCTGTTGAGTAGATCGATGGATCATCTGGTCTATCTGCTGTAATGTAGATCGATGGATCATCTGGTGTTTCTGCTGTTGAGTAGATCGATGGATCATCTGGTGTTTCTGCTGTTGAGTAGATCGATGGATCATCTGGTCAATCTGCTGTTGAGTAGATCGATGTATCATCTGGTCTATCTGCTGTTGAGTAGATCGATGGATCATCTGGTCTATCTGCTGTAATGTAGATCGATGGATCATCTGGTGTTTCTGCTGTTGAGTAGATCGATGGATCATCTGGTCAATCTGTTGTTGAGTAGATCGATGGATCATCTGGTCTATCTGCTGTTGAGTAGATCGATGGATCATCTGGTCTATCTGCTGTTGAGTAGATCGATGGATCATCTGGTCTATCTGCTGTTGAGTAGATCGATGTATCATCTGGTGTTTCTGCTGTTGAGTAGATCGATGGATCATCTGGTGTTTCTGCTGTTGAGTAGATCGATGGATCATCTGGTGTTTCTGCTGTAGAGTAGATCGATGGATCATCTGGTGTTTCTGCTGTTGAGTAGATCGATGGATCATCTGGTCTATCTGCTGTTGAGTAGATCGATGGATCATCTGGTGTTTCTGCTGTTGAGTAGATCGATGGATCATCTGGTGTTTCTGCTGTTGAGTAGATCGATGGATCATCTGGTGTTTCTGCTGTTGAGTAGATCGATGTATCATCTGGTCTATCTGCTGTAATGTAGATCGATGGATCATCTGGTGTTTCTGCTGTTGAGTAGATCGATGGATCATCTGGTGTTTCTGCTGTTGAGTAGATCGATGGATCATCTGGTGTTTCTGCTGTTGAGTAGATCGATGGATCATCTGGTCTATCTGCTGTTGAGTAGATCGATGGATCATCTGGTGTTTCTGCTGTTGAGTAGATCGATGGATCATCTGGTCAATCCGCTGTTGAGTAGATCTATGTATCATCTGGTCTATCTGCTGTAATGTAGATCGATGGATCATCTGGTGTTTCTGCTGTAGAGTAGATCGATGGATCATCTGGTGTTTCTGCTGTTGAGTAGATCGATGGATCATCTGGTCAATCTGCTGTTGAGTAGATCGATGTATCATCTGGTCTATCTGCTGTAATGTAGATCGATGGATCATCTGGTGTTTCTGCTGTAGAGTAGATCGATGGATCATCTGGTCTATCTGCTGTAATGTAGATCGATGTATCATCTGGTCTATCTGCTGTAATGTAGATCGATGGATCATCTGGTGTTTCTGCTGTTGAGTAGATCGATGGATCATCTGGTCTATCTGCTGTAATGTAGATGGTGGTGATGTCTCTGTTCTTGCCCTGCAGCTTGTTGATTTCCTCATATGTGTGGTTGTTACAGTCAAATTCCTGCAAAATAACTCATGTTATCTTCCAAATATTCTTGTTTTTTTTCAGCTGATACATATCGATCATCATAATCACTCACCTCTGCAGTGTGTTCATTCAAAGGAAGAAGCGCAACAGAGACTGTCAAAACATGAGGAGAGTCAATGTTACATTCAAACAGCAAACATGATACATTTACATTTAGTTCCTGGAGAAAATAACACTTAGTTCTGTGTGAGTGTGTGCTTAATCATATTTTGGGGATTTTTTACCCAGAAGTGAGATTAACTTGACAAAACTTTCTATTTTGGGGCAACTGTAATGTCCTTATTTGCGCGTGTGTGTGTCTGTGTGTGTGTGTGTGTGTGTGTGTGTGTGTGTGTGCATGTGAGTTTAGTTTCTAACTCTCACCTTGCGGTGAAAGTCCTGATTGTGTAACTCCTGATGATTTATTGCTTCTCTTCCTACACAATGCCATCAGCGCAGTGAGGAAGATGACCAGCATGATGACTAATCCCACAGAGACGTAGATGACAGATCCTGTGTGCAAGACAACACCTATTACATTAAATGTCCTTTAAACTTACTTATTGTTCAGGGATAGGCAATGTTGGTCCTGGAGTGCCGATGTCCTGCAGAGTTTAGCTCCAACCTTGAAACAAACCCTCACCTGCCTATAGCCCTAGTCATTTTGAAGACCTGGATTAGCTTGTTCGGGTGTGTTTGATTAGGGTTGGAGCTAAACTCTACAGGACAGCGGCACTCCAGGACCAACGTTGCCACAACAGAAATGATGGCAATTCTAAAGTCTATGCAGTGGGTGGAAGAAATGAATCCTATAAGTGTAGTAGTTTGTTCAGACTCATACTCAGAATGAAACAGTTTAAATAGTGGGAAATCAGCAGCTAGACAGGATATACTCTATCACATTATACAAACAGATATATAGAGTAAATCAAACAGGAGTAAGAGTAGAGTTTCTATGGATTCCTGCCCATGTCGGTGTAGAAGGAAATTAGGAGGTGGATAAACTGGCTAAGTCAGCAGTGAGAAAAGAAAATATTGACATATATTACTTAAAGTAAAACAGAAGTAAAAAGTTACAATATGTTTTTCAAAACATAGCTCAGATGAGCTTTATTTGTCACATACACAATTATACAGAGTATACCTCTGCATTTAACCCATCCAAGTACACACACACCTGGAGCAGTGGGCAGCCGATGCTGCAGCGCCCGGGGAGAGGTTGGGGGTTCGGTGCCTTGCCCAGGGGTCTCACCTCAGTCGTGGACTCTTCCTGCCAGAGCCGGGTTACCTCGGGTTTCAAGTCAAACGTTCTATCCATTAGACCACGACTGCCCCGTTCTCTGCATTTAACCCATCCTAAGCGCATACGCACCTGAAGCAGTGGGCAGCCATCGTATGGCGCCCGGGGAGCAGTTAGAGATTCGGTGCCTTGCTCAAGGGCACATCAGTCATGGTAATGAACTCAAATCCTGCCGGCCCGAGACTCGAACCCGTGAACTTTAGGTTACAAGTAGAGGTCTGCTTCGGCTTCCTGCTTATATTTTCGGGTGTTGGGTCGGGTTTCGGGTTAATGTTTAATGGATAGCCTCGGGCTCGGTTGGGTTCGGGTTTGTAGCTAAACCAAAACTATATGCAGAGGCTTCGCTGCTTTCATAGACGCACGCACACATATATCAGAGATCGCGCACAAACAGCACGGAAACTTTTATTAGTAAAATAGCTTCGACAGGCTACTGACTCGCAAGTCACAACATTATATTTATCTGCAATAAGGCGGCAAAATCGCTGTTTTTGAAGTAACTAAGCCTCATTGCTTGTAGAGAGAGTCGCTCAGACGCAGGTTCACATGCACGCGCAACTTTCCTCGGTCTCTCGCTTGCTCGGTCTCTCTCTCTCTCTCCCTCTCTCTCTCTCTCTCTCTCTCTCTCTCACACATAAATTATTAATTAATTCAAATAAATACAATCTCATTTAAGATCTTATGTCTGATTTAAAGTAGACAGAATGCTAACGAGCCTTAACTGACGAAAAAATGACCATAATATGCACGGTCATCATCTTCTTGTCCATACAAAATTCATAAACTCGGCAGAATGTATGCGACCTGATGTTCACAAACTTTCATAACTGGTAAATGTTTGTGAAATGGCAGAGCCTTGATTAATCCGTTTCTTTGCATGCAATCGTGAAATGCAACCTTTTTCCTTTTTTTTGGCTCGTTGTGAGGGGGGTGATTTCGGGTCGGGTTCGGGCTCTAAATTGAACTGTGCCGCTCGGGTCGGGTCATACGATCTCGGGTACGGGCCGGGTTCGGGCTTCAGTTTTGAGCCCGTGCAGACCTCTAGTTACAAGCCCGACTCTCTAACCATTAGGCCACGACTGCCCCTAACAGCAGGTGTTATCTTAACTGAACTGTATTATTTTGCACAAGAGAGATATGTTAGTTTAATGTATTTACTCGAATTATTCAATATGACATTACTCTCCCATATTGATCGATAGTGACAAAAAATGTAGTAGGTTGACAATGATGTTGGTGATTAGAATATGCAAAAAATAACTTTATTGTACATATAATTAGAAAGTAATTGAACGTGGACATGAGTGAATGTTGTGAATGTGCGAATATATAACCAACTTTACCCAAGTCACTAAAAGATGTGACTTTGGGGTTTTGAAAATGTGTTTAGCCTATGATAGTGGGGGCAGTCATGGCTCTAATGGATAGAGCGTTGGACTTGTGATAATCCGAGGTTGTGGGTTCGAATCTTGGCTCCGGCAGGAATTGTCCAAGACTGAGGTGAGACCCTTGAGCAAGGCAACAAACTCCCAACCTCTCCCCGGGCGCCACAGCATCGGCTGCCCACTGCTCCAGGTGTGTGTGCACTTGGATGGGTTAAATGCAGATAACACATTTCACTGCTGGTTATACGGCGTATAATTGTGTATGTGACAAATAAAGATACATCCTGATATGATTTATCCCAGTATAACAAAAAAATAAGGATTAAGACATGAAACATTTTAAATAAAGAAAATTGTTTTACCAAATTCAAGATTGAGGATGATTCTCACAAAACTATATGTCCTGCAAGCTTTTTTCAAGAAAATGAAAACATTTAGTTTTAATTTTAATAATAATTCAAAATGTATATATAGAGTGCAACAGTAAATTCTGTAAACAAATAAATACATTTGACATGTTTAGACCATTTTCCTACACATATATAAATAACTTCAAGTCAAGCTGCAGTTCCAAGCAGGACCACACGGAGACCCCAACAGACCCCTATCCCAATCGCCTTAAACATAGAGAAATATACACGGATCTGTATTCAGAATTATTACACGGAGCAAAACACAAATAAAATAAATATAATAAAAACATTATGAATGTGTTGAGTGTGGTGATCTGAAGGCAGCTCAACATGACTGACATGTTGATGCCAAGACACCGCTGTACATAGCAATTCAATAAAACACGCTTTTTCAGCGAGGGTCCATAATAAAACACATGCCAGACATGCGATCATACTGAAATGTGCTCATAAAGCTATCAGAGAGCGCACATATACCGTTTGTTTATTCGCGCACGTCTAATAATGTAAGTTAATATTCATGTATGTCACTGACTGTACTCGTCTTTACAATCGTCATCCATTAAAACTTCACTGGTAAGATACTGGTTTGCTTTATTCAGGCCATACAGACTATTTCTGACTTCATATTTCTTCGTATTAGAGGTATGCTTGTTCCAACCAATCACTGCACAAGTTAAGGTTACGTATGATGACGAAAGCATGTTAGTGCTAGCCCTCCCGGAACCCATAGAGATTGCATTGGAGTGCCTGCAGTTTGGAAAAAAAAACAAATCTTTGTATGGAAGTCTATGGGAACACTCGGGCGATCCTCAATCTGACAGATATCGCCCAAAAAGGGGCGGTACTACACAGAACGTGACTCGACGCTGATCAGACTATATTTCCAGAGACAGAACAAACAGTAAAGAAGAGTGAAAGCTAGCGTAACACTGTGATTGAATGTGTTTACCTGAACTACAACTGGCTGGTCTGTTTAGTGTTTTGTATCAGTTATATATGTAATTGTTTATTTTTTATTTATTTTTATGTGCAGCTCAATAAGATTTGTTTTTCTTCTATTTAAATAAAGACTGTTTAAATATATATGTTAATTTTAGTAGCTTATTGCTCCATTTAACATTTTAGGCTTAAGGCATGAAAAGTGCAATGCACTGCAACTTTGTAGATACATACAACCTGTATCAAAAATATATATATTTTTTTAATCAAAGATCACATATTAAAAGATTAAATATATGAAACCATATATTTCATAATTAAAATATGTCATATATAAGTGACATGTCACATATATGTAAATAATTTGCTATGCACATGTTTCTAATTTGTATATAACACATAATAAACAATACATAAATATCACATATTAATAACTATATATATTCCATATATGGCAATACATGTATTATACATACATAAAGATATATTTTTGGTATGGGGTTAATATATGTAAATATATAAAATTGTCCCATTTTGTAATATGATTCATATATGAATAGGGCATTTAAAAAACACGTATTGCATATTAGGGTATTTCGTACATGCACATATATTAAATTTCTGTTTGGGTCATCACATTGATGAACTGATGAACTGACCTGTCGAGGAGCTGTGTTGATCTGTGATTGTTTCTTTTCTGTCTGTGATTGTGATGCTGGAGGATCGTGGATTTGTCTCTGATGTGCTGAAATATGACGCTGTGTTTGAAAAAGGGTTGATGGTTGAAACCTCAGTGGTCTTATTATCTAAAAGGAGATAGAACATATAAAAATATCAGTTATTATTTAATTAAAAGATGTATATTTTCTTCAATGTAATCTGTTTTAGTACTATGTTGTATTGCATGAATAACCCCCTTAACTGTGGTAAGATCACTATAATAAACAACTAGTGGTGTATTGCTGTATTTCATATTCAACACGTTCACATTTAAGCAAGCAGCTTACAAGACTAAATGATCGCTGATCTTATAGATTAAAACTGAATGATCTCAGCTTATTTATATGCAGTTAATATTAACAACAGGTAATAAAAAAGCACTCACCAAGTTTAACCAGCAACAGTATCTCTGAATAGCCATCATAAATCACCCCTTTCACAGCACACCAGTATCGTCCCCCATCAGCTGTTCTCAGGTCAGTGATGCTGACGGTGAAAACTCTGGTCCTCATGTTATCAGTCAGAGAGAATCTCTCGTCTTTAGCTGGAGATCCTGATTTAATCATGATGTTTTTATTTCCAAGCGTACACTCGCCTTTACAAAAATACTTTGAATATGATTCATATCCAGCTTCATATCTGCATCTGATGTCAAGTCTCTCTCCTCTGTGTCCTGTGACTGTTTCTGGAGCAACAACAACACCTGAAAACAGAAACATCATCATATACAGCTGTTATGTGTGAGCAAGAGATATCAGACCAGGATAATAACTTATACAAATATAATTCATAGCAAAGCAATCATCATGCAACAACAGAGTTAAAGAAAAGACAAGAAGTCAAACTCATCACATCAGACCTGATAGTCTTAAACTCACCTTCACAGATGCTGGAAAAGACAAACAGAGCGACCCACATGCTGAACATTTACATATAAGACTAAATTCAGCGTCTGCAAACGTTCCAGTCTTTCTCTTCCGTGCTGAGTTAAAAAATCATCTGGTATCAGCAACTATCTTCAACATTTCCTTCCCCTTTTCTGTATCTCTGACCACATCCACTCTTCAGCACATCGTCAGAGAGCACATTATTAACTCTGACAAACAGCACATGCTTTTCTTATATTACTAATCTAAACAGACTCATAATACACAAGTGTTTATTTAAATCAAGTTTTCAAGTGGTAACTGGTCAAAGAAGAGCACAATTCAGCTGAACAAGATCATACATTGACAGTGAAACAACAGTTTAAGAGCCTTTTATGAGTTCACTGTCCGTTTGCAGGTGATGTCAGTGAAACTGAGTCAATTTAGATGGAGATGTTCTGTAATATGAGTGACAGGAGCATGTTGAATCTCTGTGTAGTGTTTCACGTCACCTGTAGAGGGAGCGATACGGCTCTCTGAACTGCACTCAGAGCAGGGTTGCCAAGTCTGTTTTCTCCCCGCGTAATTGTGCTATTTTTTCTGCAGGTTGATTTTATTCCATGTGGGTTAAAGGTTTACACAATGCACACATGATATATGAATGGATTGCTTCTATTGAAATAGTTTACCATGAAATATTCTTCCAGTGATACAACTGTGCTAGATGACGAGACAGATTAAGAAGAGTTTTGTGAGGAAGGAGGACTGGTATGAAGCACCTTTGTGAAATCAGGCTGATGTTATGATTATTACTCCTATACAATGGTTTGTGGATTGGACTCCTCTGGTTCTGGGTCTCCTGACGCTGCTCAAACAGTTTCACTCCAGATACACCGAGCAGTTCCTGGCTCTGATTGGACAGTTTATTCGTTCCATAATGGAGCAGTGCACCAGTCAGAAGATTCCAGACATGCCTTCAGATGTAGTCGGAGCATTAATGTTTCTGGAGGACTATGTGCGTTACACTAAACTGCCCAGAAAGGTGGCAGAGGCTCATGTGCCAAGTTTCATTTACGATGAATTCAGGACTGTACTGTAAATGTGCCTGTGATAATGTCAACTCATATTTGATATCATGTCTTTCTCTTAAGCATTAAGAACACATTTCGAATGTGTCGAACATTTATAAATGTGTGTAAAATATTGAGTCAGATACCAGGCTGATTTTATGATTATTACTCCTATACAATGGTTTCTAGGTATAAATGTGTGTAACATATTGAGTCAGATCAGGCAACCCTGACTCTCTCAACATAGCTACAGGAACTAAACTAAACAGACTTAGAGAAGAGTAATTTACCTTTTATCAACTCATTTATTTCACTTTACTTGAGGCGTGCTAGTTACAAAGAAGATTGAAGTTCACATAATTCATTTTTGCATTTATTTAACTTTTCATGTTAGCAAGATTAAAGTTATTACAAATGTATTAAGATCCTACAAACTTTATACATCATATACTTTACTTAAACTATGTTTTGTCAGAAATGTGTCAAAAACATATTTTTTAAACAACATTTGTATTATTAATGTTTTATCACTGAATATATCGGTCCGTCGTTTGTCTTGATGTTTTGTGGATGTGTCACTGTTGAGTAGATCAGTTCTGTTCTGCTGTCTGTTGTTGCTTCAGGAGACTTCATATTGGCATAATAATCACAGTCGGTATCTGTCACCTGATTGGTTGAGGGAGTGCCTCTGGGGTTTGAATCAGGCTGCTGATTGGTTACTGTGGCATAAATAGTAGAGACTTGTGGGCGGGTGTTGAGGTGTGATGCAGGCGTCTGATTGGACGAAGATGTTGTAGTGATGACATCAGATGGTCCAGGGTCACTGTTTGATATCTCAAACATGTGGACACTCTGAAAAACAATATATAAATCAATAATTTACTAGTTTATATAGATAATACTGAAACTAATTTCTGATGTTCTACAGGTAAAGATTTGATCACCCACCTCTGTATTGTGCTGCACATTTTGCTGAAATAAAGCTGAAGAGACGACGAAAAGAGAGAAAAGTCAAATCACCTCAAACACTCACAAAGACTTTATAATCACAAACAAACTGTTACCTGTCCCAGATTTCCTCTTCCTCTTTTTCAGGATGAGGAATGTTCCAGAACACAGAACCAGAACCAGCAGAACCGAACCCAGACCGCCAGCGACAGAAGACAGATCTGAACACAACATTAAACACAAAGCAGCACAGCACTGATTCTGATTATACTGCTCAAGTTCAAGTTCAAGTTCAAGTTGAGCTTTATTGTCATTCCACTACATGTGTGGACATATAGTGGGACGAGATGTCGTGCCTCACAGGACCACGGTGCTACATAAATACAGATATACAACACGAAGTAAAACAGTATAAACCTATACACAAACTAACCTACTGTCAGCTTTGACTATACATATGCTATATATAAAAGTGGTTACCTATACATAAACTAAAAAACAAGAAACAAAAAATACAAACTGTACAAAAAATACAAACTGTACAACTGTGCAGATGACTTAAAATACTGTACATGTGCAAAAGAGAGACATTCAAGCAGCTGGCTGGGGAACAGTGTAAGGTGATTTGTGGTGCATGAGCCAGTAAACATACATACATTACAGTCATATATTACAGTCAGTCTTTTGTGGGATTATGGACACACAATGGTGTGTGTGGGGGGGGGGTGTTGTTTGGGGGTTCAGAGAGGGGCGGTGTGATGTGAGTTCAGGGCTCTCACAGCCTGGGGGAAAAAGCTGTTGAGCAGTCTGGCGGAGCGGGCTCTGATACTCCGGTACCGTCTACCTGAGGGTAGGAGCTGGAAGAGACTGTGGGAGGGGTGGGTGGGGTCCTCCACGATACTTTTTGCTTTGCTGGAGCATCGTGTAAGGAAAATGTCCAGGATGGAGGGGAGAGGGGCACCAATGATTTTTGCAGCGGTGTTCACTGTCCGCTGGAGGGTCTTGCGGTCTGCTGCACAGCAGTTTCCGTACCAGACAGTGATGCAGCTGGTCAGCACGCTCTCAATGGTACCCCTGTAGAAGGGGGTGAGGATGGGTGGAGGGAGGCTTGCTCTTTTCAGCCGGCGGAGAAAGTGTAGGCGCTGTTGTGCCTTCTTGGAGATAGACTTGGTGTTGGTAGTCCAGGTGAGGTCTTCTGTGATGTGCACCCCCAGGAATTTAGTGCTGCTGACTCTCTCCACAGTCGAGGTGTCGATGGTCAGTGGGGGGTGGTCAACAGAGTTTCTCCTGAAGTCCATCACAACCTCCTTTGTCTTCTCCACATTGAGGGACAGGTTGTTAGCGCCACACCATTCAGCCAGCTGTGCCACTTCCTCTCTGTAGTGCGTTTCATCGTTGTTGCTGATGAGACCTACCACTGATGTGTCATCGGCAAACTTGATGATGTGGTTGGAGCTGAACTTGGCAGTGCAGTCGTGGGTCAGCAGCGTGAAGAGCAGCGGGCTGAGCACACAGCCCTGTGGGGCCCCTGTGCTCAGTGTGGTAGTGCTCGAGGTGTTGTGGCCGACCCGAACTGACTGAGGTCTTCCGGTTAAAAAGTCCAGGATCCAATTGCAGAGGGAGTTGTTGAGGCCCAGCAGGCTTAATTTATTGATGAGCTGTTGTGGGATTATTGTGTTGAATGCTGAGCTGAAGTCGATGAACAGCATTCTAACATATGAGTCTTTATTTTCTAGGTGGGTAAGAGCCAGGTGGAGGGTGGAGGAAATTGCATCATCCGTAGAGCGGTTTGGGCGGTATGCAAACTGGAGCGGATCGAGTGTGTTGGGGAGGCTGGTTTTGATGTTGTGCATGACTAGCCTCTCAAAGCACTTCATTATGATTGGAGTCAGTGCTATGGGACGGTAGTCATTTAGACAGGACACAGGTGATTTTTTTGGTACCGGTATGATTGTCGTGGATTTGAGACATGTGGGGATGACTGCCTGGCTCAGCGAGGTGTTGAAGATATCTGTTAGGACATCTGTCAGCTGTTCAGCACAGTCTTTCAGTACGCGGCCAGGTATATTGTCAGGACCCGCAGCCTTGCGTGGGTTAATCCTAGATAGGGTCTTCCTTACGTCAGCTGGAGACAGACAGAGTGCCTGGTCGTTGGGAGGTGTGGGAAGTTTTTGTGCAGATGTGTTGTTCTGCATTTCAAACCGTGAATAAAAGTGGTTGAGTGCATCTGGGAGGGATGTGTCGTCGTCACAGGCCTGTGGCGGGGGCTTGTAGTCAGTGATGGTCTGAATGCCTTGCCACAGGCTCCGTGTATCTCTGCTGTTTGTGAAATGATTATTTATTTTACTGCCATATAACCGTTTTGCATTTTTGATGCCACGGGACAGATTGGCTCTTGCTGTTTTGAGGGCCGCTTTATCTCCGGATCTGAACGCTTCATCTCTGGTTTTTAGCAGCCCACGAACCTCTGCTGTCATCCATGGCTTCCGGTTTGCACGTGTGGTGATGGTCTTGGTGACTGTCACATCATCAATGCAGTATTTGATGTAAGCAGTCACAGTTTCAGTGTACTCCTGCAGGTCTGTATGGTTATTATAGGTGGCCGCCTCTTTAAACATGTTCCAGTCTGTGTCCTGGAAGCAGTCCTGCAGTGCTGAGGTAGCATTGTCTGGCCATACCGTGATCTGCTTTTGAACCGGTTTGGCCAGTTTGAGAAGCGGTCTGTATGCTGGGATTAGCATAACAGAGATGTGGTCCGAGTATCCGAGGTGGGGGCGGGGTTCGGCTTTGTATGCGTGTTTCACTGTTGTGTAAACAAAGTCCAGTGTGTTATTTCCCCTTGTTGCAAAGTTCACATGTTGGTAGAACTTTGGCAAAACTGTCTTTAAGTTAGCGTGGTTGAAGTCGCCGGCTATGATGAAAAAGCCGTCGGGGTTATTTGTTTGTTGTTCGCTGATGGCGCTGTACAGTTCACGAAGCGTGTCCTTAGCATTTGCACACGGGGGAATGTACACCGCGACAATAACAATGGCCGTGAACTCCCGCGGCAGATAGAACGGTCGGCATTTCACAACCATAAACTCCACCAGCGATGAACAGTGTTTTGATAATACCGCTGCATTGTTACACCATTCTTTGTTGATATACACACACAAGCCACCCCCGCGAGTCTTACCAGACAGTGACGAATCTCTGTCCGCTCGGCAGCAGGTTAGTCCGTGCAGCTGAATGGCGGAGTCCGGGATGTTGTCGTTTAGCCATGTTTCAGTGAAAACAAACACACAACAATCCCTTGTCTCATGCTGTGTAGACCGGCTGAGTTGAATTAAGTCCAGTTTGTTTTCCAGAGAGCGAACGTTTGAGAGCATGAGTGATGGAATTGCTGGACTAGTTGGATTAGCCCTTAGCCTAGCTCGAGTACCTCCATGCTTGCCGCGCTTCTGTCCCCTCTCACACCGCCGGCGTCGCCGCTTTGTGCGGGTAGCATCAGTAGGCGAGGCCGCGGTCTCGGGGTCCGGCTTCAGCAGCAGACAGAGGCCTTGTAGCTTCTCAGTAGTCGCCGGTGAAAGCTGATGTTTGTACACATTGTCGATATCCAGGAGGCTCTGGCGATCATAGATGTGTTTCCGGGTGTTTGTCTTTTGATTTTTCAATAAAGTCAGACAGTTTGAAGACGAGGAGACAAGACTAACAGACATAAAAACACCTGAATAAAGGTCAGGTGTTAAACATAAAAACTGCTGAATAAAGAACCTCTTAAAAATGTTTAAGAATAATTTTAATTATAGTAATATTCAGAATATTTGAAACATATTGTTGATATTTTCTGTAACTGAAGTGAAAGCGTGATGGTGAACCTCAACACTTCTGAGGAAAACACTTTAACCACATGACATCTGATGTGTTCATCACTTTGATCAGGTTCATCATGAGCTACAAGAGTTAACATGTGTCTCCTCAAATGTTCAAAACCAATCGCTTTTCTCCAAAATATCTCATTCTATATAGTCATTGAGGGCACTGTTGCATCATGGGTAGTGTAGTTTGTGTTTTACTATAGTTTAGCTGATTGAGTTGAACTACAGTACTTCCTGTTCCTGCTGTTTCACTCTCTTTTTGAGAGTCAGTGAAAGAGAGAAAACATCAGCGAAACATGAACATGCGGTAAGATCATCTAAATGAAGCACTACATGTACACACACAGACCCATTTCATTTTGTGAAGATTAACATAATTTTCTGTTGAAGACAGTTTCTTATCTAAAGCAACTAAAACAACAAGGACGCAAATATCTGGAGACTGAACCTTCAGCCTTTAACACAGATGTGGATTTCAGACCCTGCATCTACAGTAAGACATTAAACACACGTTTAATATCAAGAGTCATCTAATATATATATTAGAAGCACCATATTCAAATATTTAAGATATGCAGTGACAGACAGATGAACTGACCTGTGGAGGAGCTGTGTTGATCTGTGATTGTTTCTTTTCTGTCTGTGATTGTTTCTTTTCTGTCTGTGATTGTGATGCTGGAGGATCGTGGATTTGTCTCTGTTGTGCTGAAATATGACGCTGTGTTTGAAAAAGAGCTGATAGTCGAAAGTCCTGTGATCTTGTTATCTGATGGATGACAGAAAATATCAACTTAACGACACTGAATCTAATTTTCACACTCATTTTCATATACATATACATATTATCATGCATGTAATCTTTGGCTAAATGATGTATGTTATACTGAACACACTAGTCTATATTTAAGTCTGAGCAGCAGAGGTGGGACAAAGTCATTGTTTTGCAAGTCAGAAGTAAGTCTCGAGACAGATAAGTCCCAAGTCAAAATAGACAAGTCCAAGTCGAGTTCAACGTTTAGCTTCAAGTCTTAAACAAGTCAATATTGCTATTTACCCAAATTATTGTCTCAGTATTAATTATCATATAACATGTATAGTCATTTATGTCAGGAGTAGAAAATGAGTAGAATAAGTTTAATTCCATGTGAGATGGGTGCCCTTAGAAAAACTACTCAAGTTCAATTTAGGGATTGTGCCAAAATAGGACAAGCAGTGAAAAAAAATATTGTATTAGTAACAGAATAGAAAAGACAACAGATTTTCATAGAAATAACAGCTGCAATACTTTACATGTGTGCATAAGAAGAATATATGATTCTATGTGTTATATTTCAGCCAATGAGCCATTATTTGGAACCTCAATGAAACAGATTTAAAAAGAAAAAGAAAGAACTGTTTTGAAATAATTAGAATAAATAACTGCTACATACTTTACATGTGAGAGGAAACATGCAATATGTATCATCCATAATATATGCAGAAAAACTCATGAAGACAGTCATTCAGAAATACTGTGCTACCATTCTTTAGAACTAAGAGTAACAAAGACTAAATGTTGGACGTTAAATGTTAAAAGTTTATAATATTTATAGTTTATCGCTAAATATAGAGGCTGTGTGTGCTATACAGACTGATTTACAACACGGGAATTCAATTATTTATCCCCAAATACATACAAATGAAATGAGTGCCTGGTGAAGAGGGAGAAAAATATAGACTACAAATCACAAATCATTTTGTGAAAGAAACACTTCTTCAAGTTATATGTTTAAATTATCATTAGGCCAATTGCTGTATTTTTTCCCTTCAAATTATAGCTAAATTGTTTGCTATGATTAATTTTAAATGTTATCTAATAATTATTATAAAACGGTTAATCCCATTCCTTGATTCTGATTGGCCAGCAGCTGTGTTTTAATCAATGATACAGCACGGCTATGAGCACTTCACCCAACCGTTCTGTGCATCACTGAGCAACATACATTATAAATAGCAAGAAAACTGTTTAATGTATTATGTTTTTATACAGAATTAACTGTTTGCTATTTATTTGATGAAGTATGAGTAACCCGTGCTGGCGTTATGTTGAATCTTTCATCTTTATTTTTGAGACCCTTCCCTTCCCCGTCTAAATAAACTCTTCTCAGATGTGTTGATGTGTATGCGACGCACGTCTGAGTGAAAGACTGCAGTTTCTGAAGTGAGTATTATATTACTGAATGTATTAGTTTTCTGTTTCAGGTATGAATCTGTATGTCCATCAGGTTACACTGTATGACGCTTGCAAACTCGCGCTGTGCCGCAAATCGGTCTGTTTTAAATGAACACACGCTGAGAGATAAGCAGTTGTATATGTGTTCGAATATATAATATAGCCTCTATGGTGTTTAAATAATAAATGACACAGCGGATGATAAGAGCTCCTATTCTCTGTTTTTATTTAAGCTCCATTAGATGAGGCATGTTCAGAACACTCTCTTGCCGTTTATTGTTGCTGTAAGGAACTGTTTTTTTTTGCAGAAGGACAGCATTTAATTAACTTGCTTCAAAGAAGTAACATTTCAATATATACATTTTTGGGTTTTAATATTTGTTATTGTGTGGTAACTGTTTTATAAAAGCAATAATGTACGAGAGGCCATGCTATATTGTGAATGGATCACGGCTGTAGGGGTTGCAGGAACTCTGATTTGCTTCGTACCTAACAACACCCTTCAGCTGTGATTTATTCACGATACAGCACGGCCTCTCGTACCTTATTGCTTACTTTTGCACCACACTTTAAACCTTTAAAAATCAGCTGGTTTACATTTTAACCCATCATTTTGATCATCATTTTTAGGTAATATTTAAGATTAACTTTAATCCTGTTGCACCATAAATTTAAACTAAGATTTAAATCAAATCTTAACAAACAAAATAAATGAGGAATATGTTTAGCAATTAACAGCAGCGGTCACAGTGATGATGAGGCGAGCACCAGTGACCGCGGCCGCACCGCTCATTTCTCATGTGTCTTCTGGGCGGTGATCAAACAGGATAGCTACTAGATGAATTATGTACTTTTTATCCCTTATCTCAGTTATTTTGTCACAGGTTATGCTATTACTCCATTCATTTATACTAGCATATACTTTAGGCCTATATCAAGCGCTCCCTGAACGCAGTCTCTTGCTTTTTGCCAGTCAAGCGCAAGCACGCTGCACCCGTCTAGAGTGAAAACGACGCTGATCTGATCATAAAGTCTTTCCGAGACTCAAGGCTCAAGTACAAGTCAAGTCTCGAGTCATTGTTGTCAAAGTCCAAGTCGAGTTTCAAGTCTTCTTTAATTATGTCGAGTCGAGTCGCAAGTCATCAAATTTGGGACTCGAGTCCGAGTCAAGTCTCGAGTCATGTGACTCGAGTCCACACCCCTGCTAAGCAGACAACCAACTTAACAGTCGACTTACAAGATTTAATGACTTGGTCATTCACTCACACTTTCGAATAAAATTAATCACTTACTTTGTTTAACCAGCAACATAATCTCTGAATAGACATCAGTGATTAAAGTCCTCTCCACAGCACACCAGTATTGTCCCTCATCCTCTGTTCTCAGATCAGTGATGCTGACGGTGAAAACTCTGGCCGCCGTGTCGTCAGTCAGAGAGAATCTCTCGTCTTTAGCTGGAGATCCTGATTTAATCATAATGTTTCTATCTCCAAACGTACACTCGCCTTTACAAAAATACTTTGACTTTGATTCATATCCAGCTTCATATCTGCATCTGATGTCAAGTATCTTTCCTATGTGTCCTATGACTGTTTCTGGAGCACCAACAACAACTGAAAACAGAAACATCATTATACAGAGTTATATGTGATAAAGACCTGAATAATCATGTACAAATATAATCCATGAGAGGAAGTAAATAAAAAAACATGTCAAACTCTGTACAAATGACCTCCGTGTCTTAACTCACCTGTACAGATGCTGGAAAAGACGAGCAGAACGACACACATGCTGAACATTTTACTTTAATATGAGACCAAATTCTGAGACAAACGTTTCAGTCTTTCTCTTCCGTGCTGAGAGAAGATTTGCAGCATCATATTTCCTTCCCCTTTCTGTTTATCTGACCACATTCAGCTTTACACGTCATCTTCACAATGACACCGATCTAAACAGTGCCTTATGTCCATATATTATACAGATCTAAACAGTGCCTTCTGTTCATATATTATACAGAACTGAACAGTGCCTTCTGTCCATATATTATACAGATCTAAACAGTGCCTTCTGTTCATATATTATACAGAACTGAACAGTGTCTTCTGTTCATATATTATACAGATCTAAACAGTGCCTTCTGTTCATATATTATACAGATCTAAACAGTGCCTTCTGTTCATATATTATACAGATCTAAACAGTGCCTTCTGTTCATATATTATACAGATCTAAACAGTGCCTTCTGTCCATATATTATACAGATCTAAACAGTGCCTTCTGTTCATATATTATGCAGAACTGAACAGTGTCTTCTGTTCATATATTATACAGATCTAAACAGTGCCTTCTGTTCATATATTACACAGATCTAAACAGTGCCTTCTGTTCATATATTTTACAGATCTAAACAGTGCCTTCTGTTCATATATTATACAGATCTAAACAGTGCCTTCTGTTCATATATTATACAGAACTGAACAGTGTCTTCTGTTCATATATTATACAGATCTAAACAGTGTCTTCTGTTCATATATTATACAGATCTAAACAGTGTCTTCTGTTCATATATTATACAGAACTGAACAGTGTCTTCTGTTCATATATTATACAGATCTAAACAGTGTCTTCTGTTCATATATTATACAGATCTAAACAGTGTCTTCTGTTCATATATTACACGGATCTAAACAGTGCCTTCTGTTCATATATTATACAGATCTAAACAGTGTCTTCTGTTCATATATTACACAGATCTAAACAGTGTCTTCTGTTCATATATTATACAGATCTAAACAGTGCCTTCTGTCCATATATTACACAGATCTAAACAGTGTCTTCTGTCCATATATTACACAGATCTAAACAGTGTCTTCTGTCCATATATTACACAGATCTAAACAGTGTCTTCTGTTCATATATTACACAGATCTGAACAGTGCCTTCTGTTCATATATTATACAGATCTAAACAGTGCCTTATATTCTGTCCATATATTATACAGATCTAAACATTGCCTTCTGTTCATATATTATACAGATCTGAACAGTGCCTTCTGTTCATATATTATACAGATCTAAACAGTGCCTTATATTCTGTCCATATATTATACAGATCTAAACAGTGCCTTCTGTTCATATATTACACATATCTAAACGGTGCCTTCTGTTCATATATTATACAGATCTAAACAGTGTCTTCTGTTCATATATTACACAGATCTAAACAGTGCCTTCTGTTCATATATTACACAGATCTAAACAGTGTCTTCTGTTCATATATTATACAGATCTAAACGGTGTCTTCTGTTCATATATTATACAGATCTAAACAGTGTCTTCTGATCATATATTACACAGATCTAAACGGTGTCTTCTGTTCATATATTACACAGATCTAAACAGTGTCTTCTGTTCATATATTATACAGATCTAAACGGTGTCTTCTGTTCATATATTATACAGATCTAAACGGTGCCTTCTGTTCATATATTATACAGATCTAAACAGTGTCTTCTGTTCATATATTATACAGATCTAAACAGTGTCTTCTGTTCATATATTATACAGATCTAAACAGTGCCTTCTGTTCATATATTACACAGATCTAAACAGTGCCTTCTGTTCATATATTACACAGATCTAAACGGTGTCTTCTGTTCATATATTATACAGATCTAAACGGTGTCTTCTGTTCATATATTATACAGATCTAAACGGTGCCTTCTGTTCATATATTATACAGATCTAAACTGTGCCTTCTGTTCATATATTACACAGATCTAAATGGTGCCTTCTGTTCATATATTACACAGATCTAAACAGTGTCTTCTGTTCATATATTACACAGATCTAAATGGTGCCTTCTGTTCATATATTATACAGATCTAAACGGTGTCTTCTGTTCATATATTACACAGATCTAAACAGTGTCTTCTGTTCATATATTACACAGATCTAAATGGTGCCTTCTGTTCATATATTACACAGATCTAAACGGTGCCTTCTGTTCATATATTATACAGATCTAAACGGTGTCTTCGGTTCATAAATTACACAGATCTAAACGGTGCCTTCTGTTCATATATTATACAGATCTAAACAGTGTCTTCTGTTCATACATTACACAGATCTAAACGGTGCCTTCTGTTCATATATTATACAGATCTAAACAGTGTCTTCTGTTCATATATTATACAGATCTAAACGGTGCCTTCTGTTCATATATTATACAGATCTAAACAGTGCCTTCTGTTCATATATTATACAGATCTAAACGGTGTCTTCTGTTCATACATTATACAGATCTAAACAGTGCCTTCTCTTCATATATTATACAGATCTAAACGGTGCCTTCTGTTCATATATTATACAGATCTAAACAGTGCCTTCTGTTCATATATTATACAGATCTAAACAGTGTCTTCTGTTCATACATTATACAGATCTAAAAAGTGCCTTCTGTTCATATATTATACAGATCTAAACAGTGTCTTCTGTTCATATATTATACAGATCTAAACAGTGCCTTCTGTTCATATATTAAACAGATCTAAACAGTGCCTTCTGTTCATATATTACACAGATCTGAACAGTGCATTCTGTTCATATATTATACAGATCTGAACAGTGCCTTCTGTTCATATATTAAACAGATCTAAACAGTGCCTTCTGTTCATATATTACACGGATCTAAACAGTGTCTTCTGTTCATATATTATACAGATCTAAACAGTGCTTTATATTCTGTCCATATATTATACAGATCTAAACAGTGCCTTATATTCTGTCCATATATTATACAGATCTAAACAGTGCCTTATATTCTGTCCATATATTATACAGATCTAAACAGTGCCTTATATTCTGTCCATATATTACACAGATCTAAACAGTGCCTTCTGTTCATATATTACACAGATCTAAACGGTGCCTTCTGTTCATATATTATACAGATCTAAACAGTGTCTTCTGTCCATATATTACACAGATCTAAACGGTGTCTTCTGTTCATATATTATACAGATCTAAACGGTGTCTTCTGTTCATATATTATACAGATCTAAACGGTGCCTTCTGTTCATATATTATACAGATCTAAACAGTTTCTTCTGTTCATATATTATACAGATCTAAACAGTGTCTTCTGTTCATATATTATACAGATCTAAACAGTGCCTTCTGTTCAAATATTACACAGATCTAAACAGTGCCTTCTGTTCATACATTATACAGATCTAAACAGTGCCTTCTGTTCATATATTACACAGATCTAAACAGTGCCTTCTGTTTATACATTACACAGATCTAAACAGTGCCTTCTGTTCATATATTATACAGATCTAAACAGTGCCTTCTGTTTATATATTATACAGATCTAAACAGTGCCTTCTGTTCATATATTATACCGATCTAAACAGTGCCTTTTGTTCATATATTATACAGATCTAAACAGTGCCTTCTGTTCATATATTATACAGATCTAAACAGTGCCTTCTGTTCATATATTATACAGATCTAAACAGTGCCTTCTGTTCATATGCCTTCTGTTCATTATACAGATCTAAACAGTGCCTTCTGTTCATATATTATACAGATCTAAACAGTGCCTTCTGTTCATATATTATACAGATCTAAACAGTGCCTTCTGTTCATATATTATACAGATCTAAACAGTGCCTTCTGTTCATATATTATACAGATCTAAACAGTGCCTTCTGTTCATATATTATACAGATCTAAACAGTGCCTTCTGTTCATATATTATACAGATCTAAACAGTGCCTTCTGTTCATATATTATACAGATCTAAACAGTGCCTTCTGTTCATGCCTTCTGTTCATATTATACAGTGCCTTCTGTTCATCTAAACAGTGTCTTCTGTTCATATATTACACAGATCTAAACAGTGCCTTCTGTTCATATATTACACAGATCTGAACAGTGCCTTCTGTTCATATATTATACAGATCTGAACAGTGCCTTCTGTTCATATATTACACGGATCTAAACAGTGTCTTCTGTTCATATATTATACAGATCTAAACAGTGCCTTCTGTTCATATATTATACAGATCTAAACAGTGCCTTCTGTTCATATATTATACAGATCTGAACAGTGCCTTCTGTTCATATATTATACAGATCTAAACAGTGCCTTATATTCTGTCCATATATTATACAGATCTAAACAGTGCCTTCTGTTCATATATTACACAGATCTAAACGGTGCCTTCTGTTCATATATTATACAGATCTAAACAGTGTCTTCTGTTCATATATTATACAGATCTAAACAGTGCCTTATATTCTGTCCATATATTATACAGATCTAAACAGTGCCTTATATTCTGTCCATATATTATACAGATCTAAACAGTGCCTTATATTCTGTCCATATATTATACAGATCTAAACAGTGCCTTATATTCTGTCCATAATATATTATGGTGCCTTCTGTTCACAGATCTAAATGGTTCATATATTATACAGCCTTCTGTTCATATATTATACAGATCTAAACAGTGTCTTCTGTTCATGCCTTCTGTTCATATTATACAGATCTAAACAGTGTCTTCTGTTCATATATTATACAGATCTAAACAGTGCCTTCTGTTCATATATTACACAGATCTAAACAGTGCCTTCTGTTCATACATTATACAGATCTAAACAGTGCCTTCTGTTCATATATTATACAGATCTAAACAGTGCCTTCTGTTTATATATTATACAGATCTAAACAGTGCCTTCTGTTCATATATTATACAGATCTAAACAGTGCCTTCTGTTCATATATTATACAGATCTAAACAGTGCCTTCTGTTCATATATTATACAGATCTAAACAGTGCCTTCTGTTCATATATTATACAGATCTAAACAGTGCCTTCTGTTCATATATTATACAGATCTAAACAGTGTCTTCTGTTCATATATTATACAGATCTAAACAGTGTCTTCTGTCCATATATTATACAGATCTAAACAGTGCCTTCTGTTCATATATTATACAGATCTAAACAGTGCCTTCTGTTCATATATTATACAGATCTAAACAGTGCCTTCTGTTCATATATTATACAGATCTAAACAGTGCCTTCTGTTCATATATTATACAGATCTAAACAGTGCCTTCTGTTCATATATTATACAGATCTAAACAGTGCCTTATATTCTGTCCATATATTATACAGATCTAAACAGTGCCTTCTGTTCATATATTATACAGATCTGAACAGTGCCTTCTGTTCATATATTATACAGATCTAAACAGTGCCTTATATTCTGTCCATATATTATACAGATCTAAACAGTGCCTTCTGTTCATATATTACACAGATCTAAACGGTGCCTTCTGTTCATATATTATACAGATCTAAACAGTGTCTTCTGTTCATACATTATACAGATCTAAACAGTGCCTTCTGTTCATATATTATACAGATCTAAACAGTGTCTTCTGTTCATATATTATACAGATCTAAACAGTGTCTTCTGTTCATATATTACACAGATACAGTGCCTTCTGTTCATCTAAACGTGCCTTCTGTTCATATATTATACAGATCTAAACAGTGCCTTCTGTTCATATATTACACAGATCTAAACGGTGCCTTCTGTTCATATATTACACAGATCTAAACGGTGCCTTCTGTTCATATATTACACAGATCTAAACGGTGCCTTCTGTTCATATATTACACAGATCTAAACGGTGTCTTCTGTTCATATATTATACAGATCTAAACTGTGCCTTCTGTTCATATATTATACAGATCTAAACTGTGCCTTCTGTTCATATATTACACAGATCTAAACGGTGCCTTCTGTTCATATATTACACAGATCTAAACGGTGTCTTCTGTTCATATATTACATAGATCTAAACGGTGCCTTCTGTTCATATATTACACAGATCTAAACGGTGCCTTCTGTTCATATATTATACAGATCTAAACGGTGCCTTCTGTTCATATATTACACAGATCTAAACGGTGCCTTCTGTTCATATATTATACAGATCTAAACGGTGCCTTCTGTTCATATATTATACAGATCTAAACGGTGCCTTCTGTTCATATATTATACAGATCTAAACGGTGCCTTCTGTTCATATATTATACAGATCTAAACGGTGTCTTCTCTTCATATATTACACAGATCTAAACGGTGCCTTCTGTTCATATATTATACAGATCTAAACGGTGCCTTCTGTTCATATATTATACAGATCTAAACAGTGCCTTCTGTTCATATATTATACAGATCTAAACAGTGTCTTCTGTTCATATATTATACAGATCTAAACAGTGTCTTCTGTTCATATATTACACAGATCTAAACAGTGCCTTCTGTTCATATATTATACAGATCTAAACAGTGTCTTCGGTTCATATATTACACAGATCTAAACAGCGCCTTCTGTTCATATATTACACAGATCTGAACAGTGCCTTCTGTTCATATATTATACGGATCTGAACAGCGCCTTCTGTTCATATATTACACAGATCTGAACAGTGCCTTCTGTTCATATATTATACGGATCTGAACAGTGCCTTCTGTTCATATATTATACAGATCTAAACAGTGCCTTCTGTTCATATATTACACGGATCTAAACAGTGTCTTCTGTTCATATATTATACAGATCTAAACAGTGCCTTATATTCTGTCCATATATTATACAGATCTAAACAGTGCCTTATATTCTGTCCATATATTATACAGATCTAAACAGTGCCTTATATTCTGTCCATATATTACACAGATCTAAACAGTGCCTTCTGTTCATATATTACACAGATCTAAACGGTGCCTTCTGTTCATATATTATACAGATCTAAACAGTGTCTTCTGTTCATATATTACACAGATCTAAACAGTGCCTTCTGATCATATATTACACAGATCTAAACGGTGTCTTCTGTTCATATATTATACAGATCTAAACGGTGTCTTCTGTTCATATATTATACAGATCTAAACGGTGCCTTCTGTTCATATATTATACAGATCTAAACAGTGTCTTCTGTTCATATGTCTTCTGTTCATTATACAGATCTAATCTGTCGTCTTACAGTGTCTTCTGTTCATATATTATACAGATCTATTCGTGTCTTCTGTTCAACAGTGCCTTCTGTTCATATATTACACAGTGCCTTCTGTTCATCTAAACGGTGCCTTCTGTTCATATATTACACAGATCTAAACAGTGCCTTCTGTTCATATATTACACAGATCTAAACGGTGCCTTCTGTTCATATATTATACAGATCTAAACAGTGTCTTCTGTTTAGATCTATTAATTCACCATAAGTTTGCAGCTGATTTAAGTCAAAGGTAAGTCATCATTGATCATGTCTTACATAATAAGAGTCACAGATGTGTGTCGAAGCTGTGCATTATCACACATAACCTGTAGAGGGCGATATATAGCTCAGGGTATCTTATTGAACTGTGGATGAGGCGTACCGTTTACAAAGAATCACATCTTTTTCATATTTGATTTTCACAAGTTTGCATCATGTTTTATTTTTAGTGACATTTCTTGTTAGTAACATTATACAGTTCATAAAATATTAATAAAAACTCAGAAAACGGTCAAAATATTAGTTCATTTAAAAATAGGTTGCTTGCACCACAATTTTTTTTTACATTGAGCAGAAGTTTTGACAGTCTTTTTTATTATTTATGTTTGATCACTGAATATATCGGTCCATCGTTTGTCTTGATGTTTTGTGGTTGTGTCACTGTTGTGTAGATCAGTTCTTTTCTGCTGTCAGTTGTTGGTTCAGGAGACTTCATATTGGCATAATAATCAAAGTCTCTATATTTCACCTGATTGGTTGAGTGGATGCGACTCGGCTTTGAATGATTAGTTACTGTGGCATAAACAGCAGAGTCTTGTGGGCGGGTGTTGAGGTGTGATGCTGGCGTCTGATTGGACGCAGATGTTGTAGCGATGACATCACTGTTTGGAATCGCCTCATACATACGCTCAGACTGAAAAACAGCATGTACAGCATGATTTACTAGTTTTTAAAGATATTATTCACTGCTCATCAATAAACAATAATGTAACATGTATTTCTGATCATCTAGAGGTAAAGATTTAATCACCCACCTCTGTATTGTGCTGCACATTTTGCTGAAATAAAACTGAAGAGACCACGAAAAGAGAGAAAAGTCAAAGCAACTCAAACACTTAAAAAGGACTTTATAACCACAAATAAACTGTTACCTGTCCCAGATTTCCTCTTCCTCTTTTTCAGAATGAGGAACGTTCCAGAACACAGAACCAGAACCAGCAGAACCGAACCCAGACCGCCAGCAACAGAAGACAGATCTGAACAATACATATCTTTAAATATTGGAAATGTGTTGTTATATTGTGTAACCGAAGGGAAACCGCGATGGTGAACCTCAGTCCTCTGAGGAAAACACTTCTGTCTACGGTTGATGTGGAACCAGATTAACCACATGACGTTTGATGTGTGCATCACTATGATCAGGTTCATCATGAGCTAACATGAATCTCCACAGATGTTCAAACCAATTGCTTTTCTCCAAAAATATACCACATAATCAAACTGGGGACAGTTGCATTGTGGGTAGTGCACACTCTTACAAATAAAGGTGCTTCAAAAGGTTCTTCAAGCGATGCCATAGAAAACCAATTCTGGTTCCACAAAGAATCATTCAGTCAAAGATTATTTAAATATCATCTTCCTTAGCTTTTTATAATCTGAAGAACCTTCTTTCACCACAAATAACCTTTTGTGAAACAGAAAGATTCTTCAGATGTTGAAGGTTCTTTATGGAACCATTTATAAAAAAATGTTCTTCTATGGCATCCTGAAGTACCTTTATTTTTAAGAGTGCAGTTTGTGTACTTACCAGTGTTTCTGTGATCGAGATGAACCGCAGTACTTCCCGTCATTGTTCTTGTCGTTTCACTTGCTGTTTGAGGTGTCACTGAGAGAGAGAGAGATAGAGAGAGAGCAAGAGAGAGAGAGAGAGAGAGAGAGAGAGAGAGAGAGAGAGAGAGAGAGAGAGAGAGAAGAGAGATAGAGAGTGAGAGAGAGAGAGGTGAAATGTGAACGTGCTGCTCACAATTAATAATGAACTTTGGATAAACGTGTTAGTCAGATGCATGAAAGCAGATGTTAAGACATCATGGAAAACCCATGTAATGTAAGGCTGTGCTAATGTCCAAATGATTTCATGATGCAATTATTCAGTTCATAAATTGTAGAACTGTATAACCTCTGGTTGTAATAAAATGAAATATTAAGCATTCCGTTATTTTACATTTGAATAAATATGTCAGGTGTTAAGGCTACATGGCATAATGGCTTAATTTTTACAGATGCTGAGGTGTTGATGAAATGTATAATTTCCAAGTTTGAGACATGACCAGTCTAGTCAGAACTTGTTGAACGCTTATAAATTATGGTAATTGTACCACTATCATAAATACAGCATTAAAAAACTATGTTAAATAGCTTAATGCCTCTGTATTCAAGATAATCAGACTAACTAGTAATGATTTTACTGAAGTTATGACTTTGTAAACACGGTGAGTACACATTATCAATGGTTTTATGAATGTGTGTAAGATGTCTGAGGGTGAAGTCAGTGATTGTGTGTGTTCAGGTACCTGTGCTGGTGTGGTTAGTGCTGGTGTGGTCAGTGCTGGTGTGGTCTGTGCTGGTGTGGTTAGTGCTGGTGTGGTCTGTGCTGGTGTGGTTAGTGCTGGTGTTTGTATACGAGTGAAAGGTGCTGGTCGAGATCTGGACACGTCTTGTTTTCTGTGGAGCTGAGAAACAAGATCACATCATTCAGATCAAAAATACATTACAAAACCATCAACTGCAGCGTGAAGCATGAACACAGTGGATAAAACAGACTGTTGTTCAGTATCAATCACCTTTAATCACATTGAGCGGGATGTTTGTATATTCTCCCCATCCAGCTCCACATGAGTACAGTCCAGCATCTGACATCCTCAGGTTTCTGATCGTCACCGTAAACAAACTCTCCTGATGATTGTCCCACAGAGAGAATCTGCCATCAGACACCGATGACCCTCCGTCAGATTTTAGTAGAAGATTATTATCTCTGTAAGGTCCTTTATAGAAGTATTTGATGTCTTTTTCATATCCTTTAGCATACGGACACGTAATAGTCACATGTTCTCCTTCTGTTCCTCTCACTATAATCTCCACACACACTGAACTGCTCACTGCACACACACACACACACACACACACAGACACACACACACACACCATGCACACACACACACACCATGCACACACACACACACACACACCATGCACACACACACACACACACACACACACACACACACACACACACACACACACACACACATACACATATTAAGCTATATTTTAATAAACACTTGATGCATCATTGAAATGTTTTAAAGAAAATAAATGAATGAAAGGTTTTTGAGTTTTTACCCATCAGTAGAAATCCAGAAATCATAAATGTGAACTTCATTTCTTCATCGGTTGAGTTCAGAAGATCAGCGTGAAAATCTCAACAGTTCTTCAAATGTCTTTCTTAAACTCAAATCTCCAGTAATACTGTGAACACTGCTCTCTTCTCGCGGTGTAGAGTAATATCTCTGTTTCTCATCTCATGTGATAAGAATCAAACACTAGCGCTGAAGGACAGTGTGTTAGTGTTTCCATGTGATGTTGAGGGCGTTATGTGTGAAAAATGACCAGGAAATTAGCCGTGAACTCACAAACCGCTGCTTGTTTCCTGACTGTTTCTGTTCTGCCTCGTTTAACGTTACAGTGCTTTTCTGTTGCTCTGTTCCGGCTACAGAACCCCTATAGCCAAAATAAATACTATATATATATATATATATACATAATTTTTTTGTTTACATTTTCTACTAATTAATTGTGGTCAGAGTTCAGATGCAAAAGTCTCTAAGTGCGGTTTGAAATGTTCTTCTACAAAGTGTTTTTATCAGAATCCTTTGTTTATGTTCAGTCAATGACTGTATATAAATATAATAAAATATATTTCTAAATGTACAAAATGGCCAGCAATATATAAAACAAAAAAATCATATACTTTATATGTATTATTACAAAATCAAAATGTTTCATAATATTTACTAAATATAATTACATAAATATGGTTTCTACCAATATATGTTTTATCTATCTTTTTGAATATTTTTGTAAATATATATATATATATATATATATATGATTCTCAAAGACCCTCCCTCCTTTGCTACTCGTGTTATACCGCTCTCACACTACACTCTTGTTCTCACGCTGTTATAAATACATCACAGAGCAAAGAGGAAACTGAACACGCTGACAGAAGAGACAGGTCACCTCTGGAATCAAACACATCTTTCAAATGTAGTTATTTTTAAATAAATGTAAATAATAAAAACCGTTTTGTGGCTCTTTAATGTGTCGTGACAGATCACTGTATTGCTTCAGTTCAAGCAGCACGTGAAATAAACTTTAATAAACTTCAGAAGGCATTTCATGTTAACTGTGGAGATGTTTCTAGTAAAAGTCCACTGAAGTGAATCTACTCTCCGGTCTGATTTGTGCAGATTCTGCATTATTATCGGTCAAACCGCCTGTCACTCAATCTCTCTGTGAAGGGTCAATTGACAGCAAAAAAGCTGCTATTAACAGAAACTGAAAATAATCCAGAATATTGTTTGAAAATTAATGTCACACTTTCTCCATCATCTCAGCCCTGGGAGAAGAGCTGCATCATGGGAAGTGTAGTCAGTGTCAGGGCTGTGCACAGATATTTTGAGTGGCAGTGGCCCAAACCAAAAAAGGGGCACTAAAGGGGGGGGGGGGGGGGGTGCTTGTCAATACAAATGATCCAGTTATTACAAATATACACTACAAGTTTTTGATGGTTTTAATGTTTTTTAAATGATCCTCTTATGCTCACAAAGTCTTCATTTATTTGATACAAAGTACAGTAATATATTATTTTTTTTACTCAGCTTTTTTCAACATAATACTAATAATTGTTTTTGAGCAGTAAATAAGAATATGATTTATGAATGATCATGTGACTGGAGTAATGATGCTAAAAATGCAGCTTTGAAATCACAAGAATAAGTTAGTTTTTTAAATATATTCAAATAGAATATTAAACAGAATTAAACAGTAAAATGTTTTTGTGGTACTTTGGATAAATAAATGCAGGCTTGGCGAGCAGAAGAGACTTCTTAATATAAAAACATAAACACCTTACTGTTGGAAAACGTTTGACTGGTAATTAAAAGAGAAGACAACACGGTAATAATGTCAGACTTTATTGTAGATGTTTTAATAGAGTGGACTCTCCCTCACTCTCTGAGCCTGCTTCTTCATCATCTTCAATGGAAATATAAGTATTAGACATTTCATTTCATATTATACAGCACACATTTATATTATAGCCTAATAAACAGTTCATTTTGAACATTTATATTACGCTTATATTTGAGCTGTTATGGGCCTAATCATATAAAGTTTAAATACAATATGATAAATGTGTTAGATTAGTAACTAAGTGATTATAATGGGAAATATACTTATATATCTCTTCAGTGAAGCCGGTTTCATGATTAGTGGTAAATCTCCATCACATGTTTTCAAATGGAGCCGTTTAATACACAGAGCCAGAGTTCACTGAAAAGATAGGCAATATCACGTTCATAATCGAAGGAGATTCATCTGTGATAATGAAAGCGACATACAACAATACAATTAAATAAATATCAAAACACACTTGCAATCCAGAATATCATGGTTTCATTTGTCCATTAAGCTGCAGATTGCAGTCAACTGTAGAATATCAAGGCCGAATATCAGATAGAATATCAGACAAATCAAGATTCGATCGAAGCATGGTTGAAACATGAGAAGCCGAATTCCACAGGACAACAGCAGGAAGTCATAAATCAGACCCTAGCTCCAGCCCGCCTGAATGCAGCCTGCAACATTTAAGACCAAAGGAACACTTAATGATAATTCCAATGCAGGAATTTGGTAATACATTTGAGGAATAAATATTGATGGTCAAAGAGATGCAACATGTGACCATTACATGTAAATCTGTGATAGAAATCACAGCTACAGACTGTAAAATCATCTTAAAGTACTTTCATTCTCATGGTTAATGAAACTAATCATTTCTATGCATAACTGCATATTATGTATGTGACCCACAAATTTGAATATCCTTGTTTTAATCATTGTGTTTGTCGTGCTTTTAATTAGTATTGAATAGCGTAAGCCTTAAGGGTTAATGTCATGTTTGGTATGTATGAGTGTCATAAGTATAGCTTTAATCATTTCTTTTGATGGATTTCCTATCAAATGCATCATATTCTGGTTATAGAAATCACATTCAAAAGGATATTTTGCAAGAGAATGTAAAATTCGGGCAATGTGACTGACCATGACATGTGATTTATTGATTGGGTGAAGAAACAAAGAGCCAGCATGGGATCTAATTGGTCAAGACAACCATTGGGAGGTCCCTAAAAGGCCGAGAATAAATACCCAGGACACTCTCTTAACACGCTCTTAACTTCTCCTCGCGCTCTTGAATGGATTCCTCTCTCTCTCTCTCCGGAAAATGAACTCTCTCTCTCGCCATATGCTCTGGACCACACCCAGCCAGTTGCTACCATGATGAGAAGAAAACCCACCTAGCTCTTGACATCCTTTTATTCTTTTACTTTTGTTTATTTTCTTTCCGTTGAGTTCGTGTGCTAAGTTACGTTTGCCAGCGGAAACCAGCCCAAAACTCTGCAGGGCCAGCCACGAGCCAACGCCCACTTCAACGACTCCTGAACTCTAAGCCAATCAGCGACTTCGGAGAAACCCTTTCCCGCAAAGACGGAGGACAAAGGGAAATCATTAAACACAAAAGCAACGCAAGTACAAACCCCAGACTTTGCTGTAACTGGTGTAATATTGAAAATAGATTTTAGCCTCATTGAAAAGTCAATGTGAGTGTTAAACATGTGATTGATGATTGTTCAGGTTTATGCAATTGCACATATTGCTGTCAACGTGGGATATCAAATTCTCATTCTCTTAATCTAATCCTTTCCTCACTTTCTCTCTTTCTGCAACGCGTGAATGCTTGTGTTCTTGTTTAGATTAGTTTACATGTCTTAGAGTTATATAAATAAAGTCTTGTTTATATTGAAAAGAGAAATATCTTGTGTTTTGTGCTCATAAGTTAATGCCTTAATCTGTCGATTTTGTTACTGTGCTATTTAATAGTGTTTTCACTATATTTTGGGATTTTAATATCCAGTGCAGAGTTTGTTATACGGCTTGTTCGGTGAATCGCCGTGAAACAGTGAGTCTGTTCAAATTCCCTATAAAATCATTAATGATTCCCTTTGAGCTAAATTGACCTGTTTCCCTTATAACATATATATATTATATGTTTATCATTACATATTGGTGGAGGAAAATGCGGGCAGATTAATCTAAATTATGAGCATAAACCAAGTTATTTAATCTTTTATATTCTTACGGATGAGATCTGAGATCGAGACTGGTGTGTGTGTGTGTGCGTTTGTGTGAGTGACGTCAGCAGCGCGCGCCTCCGTGAATGAATGAGCACAGAGAAGGCTGTAACTCGAGTCAGCCTCTCCTTTGTTTAACTGCAGTAAGGGAACTCAAAGTCAACATTTGATATCGTACAAATAAGGTCGGATGTGAGCGTTTTCCTCTCTTCTTGTAATGCCTTGTTTTATAGCTGAATTAATGTCCTGCGTGTTCCAGGTCATCTAATAGCTATAATTTAATCCCAAATCTCAGTAACTGTTAGCCGCACGAAGCTAAACTGCAGTAATTAAAAGGGAAATAAATCAGTGGATAAAGAATAGTTTTGAGCGTGTTCCTCAATTCTATTTATCAAAGCCTTATTATTCATAGTTTGATCGTCAGTGCGTGTTCCATTGTCCGATCATATATGCTATGACTCCCCGGGTTAAACATTAGAGAATAATGCTTGCCTGTTTGTGTACACTGCTCACAAAGTGAATTAAATCTCGCGAAACACTGCGCGTGTCCGAGAGCGATTTGAATGGGAGTTTTAAAAGCTTTATCAAGTAAAGTTTACCTTTGAACCAACAGCGAAGAAACCCTGTTGTGTTTATGTCCATATAAACGGACACGGGCTTGTGATCACTGTTTCCTCAACCGCAGCACGAAGCTATTATTTGAATAAGGTTTAAGTTTAACTCTGAACGAACTGAAAGTTTAAGCGCCACATCGCAGAACAAGCGGTGTTGTTATTTGTACAGTGTTGAGATGCACCAACATTTAATGTAACATGCTTAACTGTATTTGTAATGCAACAATTAATATGCTAGCCACTAGTTTGTTTTGGTTGCCACAGATACGATTGTGACACGAAAGTCTTAACATACTTCCGGAGCAACTTTGAACTGCGCACGCGCAGTACATCGATGCTGTTGCTGACGGCACGGTTGTGTTTACATTGAAGTCTATGCTAAAGCCATTAGCCTCAAAGGTTAGAAGTTAGCATTAAACATCCAATGGTTGAATAAAGTGTGTGTTTGGAAAAGCTAAAGTGGTTTAACCCTTCAAACATTTAAACTAATATACTTGTTGGTCTTTATCTTCCTTATTTCTCCCTTTTTACCACTTATTTGTAGTTCTACTAGAAAGGAAAATACTAGTTTACAATTATTAATTGTGCCAAATTCAAATTTAATTAAAACATTAAATTTATTTGGAATCATTCTAATTTTCACCCTCATATTGTTTAATATGATCCTTCTAGTATTCCCTTTTGGGCATAATCATTTTAGGTACAAATAAGTATTGAACTTTGAAAGTTTAAGTAAACTTATTCTACCTAATTGATTTATTACCCATATATGTAGATTCTATTCAGACTTATACTCACTCATTACTTTATTGCATTTTACCCCTAATTCTTCCTGTTTTGGTTATAAACATAACCACTATTTTATTTACTTATCTCCTCATTTACTTAATTTCATATTTGCTTATTTTGCCTGTTTATTACTTTACAATTTCACTTTGTCTTACCATTTTCTTTCCTCTGTGTATCCTAGCTTGGGAACGACCCACCTGAGCCTTAATAGGACGCAGTGTTATCCCTCACTACGATTTCAAATAAATTAGAGAGACAAATCTCTTTTACCCAAAATTTATTTTTGTTGATAGTTGTGTAGCAACTGAAAACAACACTATACGCGTAGTCGGGCATAACTGCTTGCTAGTGGACCGATCCACTCAACTCACTGTCTCTTTCTCTTCCCTCCTGTTCTATCCTCCTTTCTTTCCTCTTCACTTTTCACATTTGTAGAAACCTGTAAGAACCATCAATCAATTCTAAGTGTATGAGATATACAATCCTGTCAAAAGGCGAATCATCCTTACGAATTTGATTGCAATCAAACCTTCTTTTGTTCTTCCTAACCTCCCTATATTTAAAACGCAATCCAAATTTTAACATCTCATGCAACGCTGAGATCAATTTTAATAGAGATAAGTGTTGAGCAACTGTCGCCTTCACAGCCTCCCTGGTGAGCGAGCCAACTGTAAGGTGTGCGTTGTCAATTCTGTCAGACTACGAAAAGAGATATCAGAATTATTATTATTATATTTGTTTGTCTAAGACAAAGATTTAATAATATTGTTTGCCTCCTTGATAACAACATTAAAAAAAAAAAAAAAAAAAAAAGGAATTCTCCTCATTTTGAAAAAAAATTGAAAAGGAATTGTTTTTTTATTTAATTTGTTTTTCACCTTTTTGTCTCTTTTCCCTCTTCCTCATTAGAGTGACGAAGTCTTCACATCGCTAGTCTACCTAGATACTCTGAGACCAACACAGTGATCACCACACTACACAGTGGTTCAAAATCATTGACATAACACTTAGTTGTCGCACCACACATAAGCTTCCACTCCACACAGATCGGTGTCAGCCTCTCTTCTCCCCAGCGTGCCAACATGCCGCAGTCTGCAGACCCCCTTGCCCAAGGGGAAGATGTGAACACTTGGCTGAGAGGCACGACAGACAGCCTCACCCCCAAGACGTTTGAACTGTTATTATTTTTAATAATAATCCTAGTCCTGAGAAGATTCCTGACACAAGATTCAAGCCAGAATAACAACCATGAAGAGCTAGTCAAAATCACCAGCTCCCTAAGCTATGCCTTCACGACCCAGCTGAAACTGAGCGACAAGCACATCACCCACCTTCAAGAGGAACTGACATGTGCTCAACATCGCATAGACAAGCTGGAAGTGAAAGTTCAAGATCAACTCGAAGTACCCAACGAGAGGGAGCAGGAAACAACGGAACAAGTTAAGGAGCTCCAAGCAGCCCTGACAGCAGCTCAACTTGATCAACAACATGCAAAGGCTGCCCAGGAAGACCTGGTAAACAGACTTCAGTATGCCAACCAGCTACTAGAGAAAGCCAAGCATGACATCAGCAACAAGAATGCTGAAATAAGTGCCCTGAAGGACCACCTTGAAAGGTACAGAATTGAAATGGACAATCTGACCCCACAACTAGACGATACCAATGATCAGCTCTACATGGTCAGAAGAGGACTCAAACATGCTTATGCGCAGAAGCAAGAGCCAAAGCGAGAGAAACCACACTCAGCCTCACCACTGCTGAGCAGAGCAGAGTCCCATGTCCAAGAACTCGTATACAGCGAAAGAAGCGAAGGGCCACAACCCAAAACCTCACCTGCCTTCGCCACAGAACTCTTTCCTGTCAACGAAAGAAAACCTCCTATCCAAGCAGACCTTGGAGCTGCACCTGGGATGACCATCAAAGACCTCGATAAGCTGTCTAAAAACATCAGCAAGTTCAACCCGAACTCCACAGGGGGCCACACCATCCAGGCCCACCTTCAAGATGTCAACTTCTATCTAGAAATGAGACCTCACGTGACTGACAGAGACAGGTTATACCTCCTTAGAGCCACGTCCAGTTCCGAGGTACGAAACTTCCTAGATCGACAGCCCAGTCGAACGAAGTCAGACTACCAGCTACTTCGTGAGGTCCTGATTAAAGAGTTTACCGACCCTGACTCCGAACATGGACTGTTAACTGCCTTAGAAACCAAACAAGGTCGACAAGAGGCTCCACAAGCTTACTACAACCGACTCCGACAAGCCTACTTTGGTGCACACAACGAACCTGACCTTGAAGAGGATGTGAACTTCAAAAGCCTCTTCCTAAGAAATCTGCACCCTGGAGTCAGCCACCATCTAGGCGTCATGGCCTGTCCACGCTCCATGACCATCCAACAGTTGCGTGACCTAACACAGAAGGCCTACAACAAGCAGAAGATGGCCTCAAAGAAAGGTGACAAAACATCCACACTCTTGAACTCTGTCAACAAAGACTCAAGCCTTGCACTGGACGACACCCAGATGCATCACAATACCAGAGTCCTCCATCAAGAGCACAGAGAACGTGATCCCCATGTCCACGAAAGCTATCAGCCCAACTTCTGGAAAAATCCATGGGACCAGCCACGCTTCTCAAGAAACGCAAAAGATAGCAACAACTGGAAACCTAACCAGACATCCAAAGGTAATCGCCTGACTCATCCAAGAGCATCTCGTAGGGGTAAGCGACAACGAAACCCACCTCAGCATTACTCAGACATGCACAGTGCTGAGTATGCTCCAGAACCATACAGCTTACCGTCAGAAGACATGGAACAAGTCATGAGCCAACTGAACGAGTTCCTTCAAGATAAGCTGAACACGGATGACTACGAAATTGAGTCATGCTCGCTGTGACCAGCGACAGAACGGAAGGCCGACGATCGCATGGTACACCACCATATTCGAGACGACAAGCACCTGTTCAACAACTACACAGGACGAGCAAGTCTCTCATGGCCAACCGTTGATGGAAACTGAGGTACCAGAGAACATCACCTCACTCACCCCTCACTCACTAGCAAACTGCTAAATGAACTCCAACTCCAGGAACCACATTCCTGTCTGTGCAACAGCAACCACCAAAGCACAGAAGGTCAGAAAGTCTGCCACATCCAGAAGGTAGCACAAGAGGAATGCAACAAAGGAGACAAAGTTTGCATCCCAGCTTCACACAGCCATGCCAAACTACCTCCGACTGTCTGCTAAAGAACTTCCTGCCTTTCTGGACTGACCCCCATTAGATCATGGATGTGCCCACATCCAAGCCAAGGATGAAGAGAGCCAGTCTTCATTAACATACCTGAAAAGGGGGGAGACAACACAGACTGGAACAGATCTGACCACACATACACTACACCATTAACACACACAACATTACCTACACCCAGAGGTAGCCACGTCTACTGATAACACATTCAACAAACATATTCTTCCCACAAGTAGAATATCCAAATTTAGCGCAACACAGTTACATACACCACCATGAAGAAACATATAGCTATCCTCACAAGAGTTAGAACACCTGACACGAAGTTAAGGTGCATGGCCCCCTAGCTGCACATGACATCCTAGCTCAACAGTAGTTGCAAATCATGCTAGGAAAACCCACAGCAGCTTTGTTTTGTTTTGTTCTTCTTTTACCTATCCTTTTCCTTCCCCTCTTTCTTTAGTAGGTGAAACACCTAGACACCCTGCAAGGGTCAAAGGTCTGATATTAGGATTGACTCGCTACACCTAATATCCGCAAGCCACTCTAGACTGAAGGAAAGCCAGAGAGCTCCATGCACGATAGGTCGATTCATTTTACCGCAAATTAGTTCACTAGAAACTAAATGTGAACATTCTTAAGTTAAGACAACTTAGAAGAAACACACAAATCTAGTCGCAAAAGTTGATCGAAGAATTAAAACAATAATTTCCAAAATTGAATAACCTAATGCCCGGCACCAGTACAGTAACTGTCATGGAGGTGTTGTCTTGTTGTTTGCTGTGTTTTGTCTGCTTCTTCTGCCCTTGTTTTTCCAGCGCTCGACGATGTCTTCTGCTAAACACCTCGCCGAACGAAGGGGGGTGTGTAGAATATCAAGGCCGAATATCAGATAGAATATCAGACAAATCAAGATTCGATCGAAGCATGGTTGAAACATGAGAAGCCGAATTCCACAGGACAACAGCAGGAAGTCATAAATCAGACCCTAGCTCCAGCCCGCCTGAATGCAGCCTGCAACATTTAAGACCAAAGGAACACTTAATGATAATTCCAATGCAGGAATTTGGTAATACATTTGAGGAATAAATATTGATGGTCAAAGAGATGCAACATGTGACCATTACATGTAAATCTGTGATATAAATCACAGCTACAGACTGTAAAATCATCTTAAAGTACTTTCATTCTCATGGTTAATGAAACTAATCATTTCTATGCATAACTGCATATTATGTATGTGACCCACAAATTTGAATATCCTTGTTTTAATCATTGTGTTTGTCGTGCTTTTAATTAGTATTGAATAGCGTAAGCCTTAAGGGTTAATGTCATGTTTGGTATGTATGAGTGTCATAAGTATAGCTTTAATCATTTCTTTTGATGGATTTCCTATCAAATGCATCATATTCTGGTTATATAAATCACATTCAAAAGGATATTTTGCAAGAGAATGTAAAATTCGGGCAATGTGACTGACCATGACATGTGATTTATTGATTGGGTGAAGAAACAAAGAGCCAGCATGGGATCTAATTGGTCAAGACAACCATTGGGAGGTCCCTAAAAGGCCGAGAATAAATACCCAGGACACTCTCTTAACACGCTCTTAACTTCTCCTCGCGCTCTTGAATGGATTCCTCTCTCTCTCTCTCCGGAAAATGAACTCTCTCTCTCGCCATATGCTCTGGACCACACCCAGCCAGTTGCTACCATGATGAGAAGAAAACCCACCTAGCTCTTGACATCCTTTTATTCTTTTACTTTTGTTTATTTTCTTTCCGTTGAGTTCGTGTGCTAAGTTACGTTTGCCAGCGGAAACCAGCCCAAAACTCTGCAGAGCCAGCCACGAGCCAACGCCCACTTCAACGACTCCTGAACTCTAAGCCAATCAGCGACTTCAGAGAAACCCTTTCCTGCAAAGACGGAGGACAAAGTGAAATCTTTAAACACAAAAGCAACGCAAGTACAAACCCCAGACTTTGCTGTAACTGGTGTAATATTGAAAATAGATTTTAGCCTCATTGAAAAGTCAATGCGAGTGTTAAACATGTGATTGATGATTGTTCAGGTTTATGCAATTGCACATATTGCTGTCAACGTGGGATATCAAATTCTCATTCTTTTAATCTAATCCTTTCCTCACTTTCTCTCTTTCTGCAACGCGTGAATGCTTGTGTTCTTGTTTAGATTAGTTTACATGTCTTAGAGTTATATAAATAAAGTCTTGTTTATATTGAAAAGAGAAATATCTTGTGTTTTGTGCTCATAAGTTAATGCCTTAATCTGTCGATTTTGTTACTGTGCTATTTAATAGTGTTTTCACTATATTTTGGGATTTTAATATCCAGTGTAGAGTTTGTTATACGGCTTGTTCGGTGAATCGCCGTGAAACAGTGAGTCTGTTCAAATTCCCTATAAAATCATTAATGATTCCCTTTGAGCTAAATTGACCTGTTTCCCTTATAACATATATATATTATATGTTTATCATTACACAACTCATGAACATCTACTTAATACATTTACTGATCCATATTTGAGCATGTCAGACATAAACGTGCAATGATCAAATATAAAAACAATGATAAACATAATAATGATTAAAAAATATTGTGAGTAAAGCGAACAAAATAAGCTCAATTATGACTGATTTTCAGTAAAATCATGAACATGTAACTTGGTTCTCAACATGCTCGTAAATGCAATATATTAGTGGTGCTTGGCAACATGTACATGTTTAGTATCATATTAAATATGCTGTTATATGATATTAGTTCAACTGAATTGGTTTGTATCGTGGTGTTGATGAAGACGGGTCACTGACGGGTCTCTAGAGTCACATATGACACACGTTTAGGAAACACAGCTGTAAACTACAGATGTTTCTCTGTCCTCTGGATCACAGTGACGTCCAGCGTCTTTCATCTACAGTCACAGAAAATAACAATTAGTTCATTAACAGAGAAAGAAACTCAACCAAAGTGAATCTGTTTAGTGTTAAAACACACAAATACGTTCATTCATACATCAACTTTTTCATCATAGTCTTAATGCTGAGCAAGAGATGAAACCCTGACTGTGTTTTAGAGAAACTGTTAATTCATTTACAGCTGTAAACCATTTTAAATCAGTTCGTGAAGACTCACCTGTTCATGTAACACTGGATTAAACTCTACGATGGAGGACGACAGCAGACCTGCACAACACATCAGCGCAAGTCTTTATTAAATACTTATTTAAAACGATTCGTAAAGTAATGCAGTGCTCATGCATGTCATACTAAACCCAATCAAATGCAACCATAAGTCTTCTGTTTTAAAACTTTACCTTTATTCTTCCTTTTCTTCAATACAGCCGCTATAATCAGCGGAAGTCCTATCAGGAGTAAAACCAAGACCTCTGCAGTGACGATAATCACAAATGAACCTGAAAAACACAAGAAGAAACACTGTCTGAAATACTGTAAAAACAGAAACAATCACCAGAATCAGAACAGAAACTAGTTTACAGAATGAATAAGTTAAATTATTGGATGAAATTAGACAGATTTAAGGTTTATTGAAAGTCTTGTTGCCATGACAACCGTGCATCGGAGTTTTCACTTCCTGTTCTGGTGAACAGTGTTACATTAATTGACTTCATGTGAGATACATATAGTGCAGAGGCGTGTGTCAGCTGAAGATGTCTGAGGTAAACAACAGACAGACTGTATATTAAAGAAATATGAAAGAGCAGAAGCTGATCTGACCTGGTGAGGAGATGTGATGATCTCTGATCGTGATGGTGCTGGATTGAGTCTTCGGGTCTGATGAGCTCAAACGAGGCGACGTGTTTGAAAACGAGCTCGTAGTTTGATCTGAAAGTTAATATAGACTGAGCTGTTATACTGACACAGTTAATATAGACTGAGCTGTTATACTGACACGGTGAATATAGACTGAGCTGTTATACTGACACAGTGAATATAGACTGAGCTGTTATACTGACACAGTGAATACAGACTGAGCTGTTATACTGACACAGTGAATACAGACTGAGCTGTTATACTGACACAGTTCATATAGACTGAGCTGTTATACTGACACAGTGAATATAGACTGAGCTGTTATACTGACACAGTGAATATAGACTGAGCTGTTATACTGACACAGTTAATATAGACTGAGCTGTTATACTGACACAGTTAATATAGACTGAGCTGTTATACTGACACAGTGAATATAGACTGAGCTGTTATACTGACACAGTGAATATAGACTGAGCTGTTATACTGACACAGTGAATATAGACTGAGCTGTTATACTGACACAGTTAATATAGACTGAGCTGTTATACTGACACAGTGAATATAGACTGAGCTGTTATACTGACACAGTGAATATAGACTGAGCTGTTATACTGACACAGTTAATATAGACTGAGCTGTTATACTGACACAATGAATATAGACTGAGCTGTTATACTGACACAGTAAATATAGTAACTGTAAATGTTATATTAAATATCCTGTACCTGGATGAAGGGTGGATGTCGAGATCTGGACACGTCTTGTTTTCTGTGGAGCTGAGAAACATGATCACACCGTTCAAATAAAACAACTGTATTTATAAAACAATCATTATCTTTAGTATGAATCATTGTGAATATAGTGAATGAAACAGACTGTTGTTCAGTATCAATCACCTTTAATCACACTGACTGGGATGTTTGTATATTCTCCACTTCCAGCTCCACATGTGTACAGTCCAGCATCTGACATCCTCAGGTTTCTGATCGTCACCGTAAACAAACTCTTCTGATGATTGTCCCGCAGAGAGAATCTGCCATCAGACACTGATGACCCTCCTCCGTCAGATTTTAGTAGAAGATTCTGATCTCTGTAAGATCCTTTATAGAAGTATTTGATGTCTTTTTCATATCCTTTAGCATACGGACACGTAATAGTCACATGTTCTCCCTCCGTTCCTCTCACTATAATCTCCACACACACTGAATTGCTCACTGCACACACACACACACACACACACACACACACACACACACACACACACACACACACACACACACACACACACATCAGCACACTGCTTTACAAGCATACACTGATAAAATAGCAATACTTTAGACTATAAACTCTTCTTATAGCAATAAAAACAGAAAGTAATGAATTACAGATCGTCCAGAACTCACCAATCAGCAGAAACACAGAGACCGTTGGTGAGAAGCTCATTGTTTCGGTCTCTTCAGTCTGACAGATACACGAGTGACGGACAGCAGCTCCACAAATGACCTTCTATTAATAAACAATCAAATGCTGTCAGTCTGTTTGCTGTTCATCTCCTGTAGTGAGAATCAAACTCTACACTCGACAAACCGTCTGTATGACGTTGAGGGGCGTTATGAGTGAAATCAGGAAATCAGCTGTGAACTACAGCACTTACACCAAGCAGATGCTTATTTCAACACAATCCTTTCTGTGCAAAGAAACATATTTAGAAAGTAAGACTCTTTAATAATAAAGAGACAGTACGTTTTATTCAATGTGACTGAAGGGTTTTAGCATCTGATCCTCTCCTCACTGAACTCTGATGGACAACATTTGGAAATATAATAGTGACCAAACTAAAGCACATATTACACTTCCATTCATCTTTATTGTATCACTGAGCATGAAGACAGAACAAGATGCTGGCGAAGTGACACCGAGTCTGAAGTGAAGCTGCTTCTCATCAAGCGGTTGAAGTTTAGCTGGTTAGTGAGCTCTATTTGAGCTCCTGCTGGTAGATATCGTCACTACATCTGACTGCAAAGAGCATCTTTCTTACAGCCTTTCAAACCATGATGACTGACATTTTCTCCATTTGCAACATTTCAATTGTAAATATGTATTTGTACTGAATTACAGTAGCTGTTATATACACTTTTGGAGTATCTTTAAGGTTTCAAGTAATCTTGTTTTTGTCCTAACTGCTATCTATGACTGCCATTCGTGGTTTTTAAAGCATATGCATCATTAATATGCCACAAAAGTCCAAATCAAAAAGTGATTTAGATGGTCTTTTGATGAGCCGTCATTGTTCAGTCAGTCGTTTGATTGATATTTTGATAGATCGACTCGACTTTGGCAGCAAATGAGTGCAGTTACAGCATCTACCAGCAGGAGTGAACAAATCAAACTAACCAGACGAACCTTGAGCTCAACAACAACAAGACATGCTACAGACGGCATACATTAACAGACATTCAACAACAACAACAACAACAAGACATGCTACAGACGACATACATTAACAGACATTCAACAACAACAACAACAACAAGAAATGCTACAGACGGCATACATTAACAGACATTCAACAACAACAAGAAATGTTACAGACGGCATACATTAACAGACATTCAACAACAACAACAACAAGACATGCTACAGACGACATACATTAACATATATTCAACAACAACAACAACAAGAAATGCTACAGACGGCATACATTAACAGACATTCAACAACAACAACAACAAGAAATGCTACAGACGGCATACATTAACAGACATTCAACAACAACAACAACAACAAGACATGCTACAGACGGCATACATTAACAGACATTCAACAACAACAACAACAAGAAATGCTACAGACGGCATACATTAACAGACATTCAACAACAACAACAACAACAACAAGAAATGCTACAGACGGCATACATTAACAGACATTCAACAACAACAACAACAACAAGAAATGCTACAGACGGCATACATTAACAGACATTCAACAACAACAACAACAAGACATGCTACAGACGGCATACATTAACAGACATTCAACAACAACAACAACAAGACATGCTACAGACGGCATACATTACATGTCACAGTCTTGAGTGAAACTGTGCTTTAAATGACAGAAACCATCAGTTTGTGAAGACTCACCTGTTCATATAACACTGGATTAAACTCTACGATGGAGGACGACGAGAGATCTGCAGAACACATCAGCGCAAGACTTTATTAAATGCTTAATTAAAGCTATTCGTAAAGTAATGCAGTGCTCGTGCATGTCATCCTAAACCCAACCAAATGCAACCATAAGTCTTCTGTTTTAAAACATTACCTTTATTCTTTCTTTTCTTCAATACAGCCGCTATAATCAGTGGAAGTCCTATCAGGAGTAAAACCAAAACCTCTGCAGTGACAATAATCACAAATGAACCTGAAAAACACAAGAAGAAACACTGTCTGAAATACTGTAAAAACAGAAACAACCACCAGAATCAGAACAGAAACTAGTTTACAGAATGAATAAGTGAAAGACTAATGAATGAATGAAGCAGATGGTTGTTACAGAGAGACCTCATCGAGGCAGAGAGAGTGTATTAAAGGACAATACAGTAAGAGTGGAAGATGAACTGATGAACTGACCTGTCGAGGAGCTGTTGATCTGTGATTGTTTTTTATGTGATTGTGCTGCTGGAGGATCGTGGATTTGTCTCTGTTGTGCTGAAATTGGGTAATTGGTTGCGGTAAATTGGCTTTTACATAATAACATTAATACAGCTGCTCACCTGCTTCTGTGTACATTTCTAATATAGGTCAAAGTGCAGAAGCCACTAGTCACTTACCAAGTTTAACCAGCAACATAATCTCTGAATAGACATCAGTTAAAGTCCTCTCCACAGCACACCAGTATTGTCCCTCATCCTCTGTTCTCAGGTCAGTGATGCTGACGGTGAAAACTCTGGCCGTCGTGTCGTCAGTCAGAGAGAATCTCTCGTCTTCAGCTGGAGATCCTGATTTAATCATGATGTTTCTATTTCCAACATATTTACACTCGCCTTTACAAAAATACTTTGAATATGATTCATATCCAGCTTCATATCTGCATCTGATGTCAAGTCTCTCTCCTCTGTGTCCTGTGACTGTTTCTGGAGCAGCAACAACAACTGAAAACAGAAACATCATTATATACAGCTGATATGTGTGAGCGAGAGATATCAGACCAGAATACTAACTTATACAAATATAATTCATATCAAACAACTCATCATGCAACAACAGAGTTAAAGAAAAGACAAGAAGTCAAACTTGTCACATCAGACCTGATAGTCTTACATTTACATTTACATTTATGCATTTAGCAGACACTTTTATCCAAAGCAACTTACAATTGCATCCAGGTTATACATTTTCATTAGTATGTGTTCCCTGGGAATCGAACCCACAACTGACGCAATGCTCTACCACTGAACCACACAGGAGCACAGTGAGTCTTAAACTCACCTTCACAGATGCTGGAAAAGACAAACAGAGCGACCCACATGCTGAACATTTACATATAAGACTAAATTCAGCGTCTGCAAACGTTCCAGTCTTTCTCTTCCGTACTGAGTTAAAGAATCATCTGGTATCAGCAGCTATCTTTAACATTTCCTTCCCCTTTTCTGTATCTCTGACCACATCCACTCTTCAGCACATCGTCAGAGAGCACATTATTAACTCTGACAAACAGCACATGCTTTCCTTATATTAATAATCTAGACAGACTCATAATACACAAGTGTTTATTTAAATCAAGATTTCAAGTGGTAACTGGTCAAAGAAGAGCACAATTCAGCTGAACAAGACCATTCATTGACAGTGAAACAACAGTTTAAGAGCCTTTTATGAGTTCACTGTCCGTTTGCAGGTGATGTCAGTCAAACTGAGTCAATTTAGATGGAGATGTTCTGTAATATGAGTGACAGGAGCATGTTGAATCTTTGTGTAGTGTTTCACGTCACCTGTAGAGGGAGCGATACGGCTCTCTGAACTGCACTCAGAGCACTGGTATGAAGCACCTTTGTGAAATCAGGCTGATGTTATGATTATTACTCCTATACAATGGTTTCTAGGTATAAATGTGTGTAACATATTGAGTCAGATCTGGCAACCCTGACTCTCTCAACATAGTTACAGGAACTAAGCTAAACAGACTTAGAGAAGAGTAGTTTACCTTTTTATCGACTCATTTATTTCACTTTACATGAGGCGTGCTAGTTACAGAGAAGATTGAAGTTCACATAATTCATTTTTGCATTTATTTAACTTTTCATGTTAGCAAGATTAAAGTTTATTAAAAATGTATTAAGATCCTATGAACTTTATACATTATATACTTTAGTTAAACTCTTTATCAGAAATGTGTCAAAAACATACTTTTTAAACACAATACGGTCCATTATTTGTCTTGATGTTTTGTGGATGTGTCACTGTTGAGTAGATCAGTTCTGTTCTGCTGTCTGTTGTTGCTTCAGGGGACTTTATATTAGTATAATAATCACAGTCTGTATCTGTCACCTGATTGGTCGAGTGAGTGCCAGAGAGAAAACATCAGCGAAACATGAACATGCGGTAAGAACATCTAAATGAAGCACTACATGTATACACACAGACCGCTCATATCATTTTGTGAAGATGAACATCATTTTCTTTTGAAGACAGTTTCTTATCTTAAGCAACTTAAAACAACAAGGAAGCAAACATCTGGAGACTGAACCTTCAGTCCTCAACACAGATGTGGATTTCAGACCCTGCATCTACAGTAAGACATTAAACACACGTTTAATATCAAAAGAGTCATCTAATATATATTAGAAGTGCAATATTCAAATATTTAAGATATGCAGTGACAGTCTGATGAACTGACCTGTCGAGGAGCTGTGCTGATCTGTGATTGTTTCTTTTCTGTCTGTGATTGTTTCTTTTCTGTCTGTGATTGTTTCTTTTCTGTCTGTGATTGTGATGCTGGAGGATCGTGGATTTGTCTCTGTTGTGCTGAAATATGACGCTGTGTTTGAAAAAGAGCTGATAGTCGAAAGTCCTGTGATCTTGTTATCTGATGGATGACAGAAAATATCAACTTAACGACACTGAATCTGATTTTCACACTCATTTTCATATACATATACATATTATTGTTCATGTAATCTCTGGCTAAATGATGTATGTTATACTGAACACACTAGTCTATATTTAAGTCTAAGCAGCAGAGGTGGGACCAAGTCATTGTTTTGCAAGTCAGAAGTAAGTCTCGAGACAGATAAGTCCCAAGTCAAGTCCTGAGTCAAAATAGACAAGTCCAAGTCGAGTTCAACTTTTAGCTTCAAGTCTTAAACAAGTCATTAGTGATCTTTACCCAAATTAATGTCTCTGTATTAATTACCATATAACATGTATAGTCATTTATGTCAGGAGTAGAAAATGAGTAGAATATGTTTAATTCCATGTGAGATGTGTGCCCTTAGAAAAACTACTCTAGTTCAATTTAGGGATTGTGCCAAAATAGGACAAGCAGTGAAAAAAAGATTTATATTAGTAACAGAATAGAAAAGACAACAGAATTTCATAGAAATAACAGCTGCAATAATTTGCATGTGTGCATAAGAAGAATATATGCTTCTAGGTGTTATATTTTAGCCAATGAGCCATTATTTGGAACCTCAATGAAACAGATTTAAAAAGAAAAATAAATAACTGTTTTGAAATAATTAGAATAAATAACTGCTATCATACTTTACATGTGAGAGGAAACATGCAATATGTATCATCCATAATAGATGCAGAAAAACTCATGAAGACAGTCATTCAGAAATACTGTGCTACCATTCTTTAGAACTAAGAGTAACAAAGACTAAATGTTGGACGTTAAATGTTAAAAGTTTATAATATTTATAGTTTATCGCTAAATATAGAGGCTGTGTGTGCTATACAGACTGATTTACAACACGGGAATTCAATTATTTATCCCCAAATACATACAAATGAAATGAGTGCCTGGTGAAGAGGGAGAAAAATATAGACTACAAATCACAAATCATTTTGTGAAAGAAACACTTGAGTTATATTTTAAATGATCATTAGGCCAATCACTGCTTCTTTCCCCTTCAAATTATAGCTAAATTGTTTGCTATGATTAATTTTAAATGTTATCTAATAGTTATCATAAAACGGTTAGTCCCATTCCTCGATTCTGATTGGCCAGCAGCTGTGTTTTAATCAATGATACAGCACGGCTATGAGCACTTCACCCAACCGTTCTGTGCATCACTGAGCAACATACATTATAAATAGCAAGAAAACTGTTTAATGTACTATGTTTTTCAACAGAATTAGCTGTTTGCTATTTATTTGATGAAGTATGAGTGACCTGTGCTGGCGTTATGTTGAATCTTTCATCTTTATTTTTGAGACCCTGCCCTTCCCCGTCTAAATAAACTCTTCTCAGATGTGGTGATGTGTATGCGGCGCACGTCTGAGTGAAAGACTGCAGTTTCTGAAGTGAGTATTATATTACTGAATGTATTAGTTTTCTGTTTCATGTATGAATCTGTATGTCCATCAGTTTACACTTACGCTGTGCCGCAAATCGGTCTGTTTTAAAATGAACACATGCTGAGAGTTAAGCAGTTGTATATGTGTAAGAAAATATAATATAGCCTATGGTGTTTAAATAATAAATGACACAGCGGATGATAAGAGCTCCTATTCTCTGTTTTTATTTAAGCTCCATTAGATGAGGCATGTTCAGAACACTCTCTTGCCGTTTATTATTGCTGTCAGAAATTTTCTTTTAGTGGAAGGACAGCATTTAATTAACTTCAAAAAAGTAATATTTCAATACATACATTTTTGGGTTTTAATATTTGTTATTGTGTGGTAACTGTTTTATAAAAGCAATAAGGTACGAGAGACCGTGATATATTGTGAATGAATCATGGCTCTTCGAAGGGGTTTGCAGGCACTCTGATTTTCTTCGTACCTCACAACGCCCTTCAGCTGTGATTTATTCACGATACAGCACGGCCTCTCGTACCTTATTGCTTACTTTTGCACCACACTTTAAACCTTTAAAAATCAGCAGGTTTACATTTTAACCCATCATTTTGATCCTCGATTAAAGTAATATTTAAGATTAACTTAATCCTGTTGCACCATCAATTTAAACTTAGATTTAAATCTTGATTATGGATTAACTTTAAACTTAATGGAGGTTTAAATAAAATAAAATGCACATGCAGTTAAAATATAAAACTGATTGGACAAAAACAGTGGATATCTGACAAAAAAAAAAATGAAATAAAAAAGGTCTCGGAGAAATGTTTACAAATGAAAATGAAAGCACATGGAGTTGGAAGAGAGCGAGGGTGATGGCTGGATGCGGATCCGTTGTTTGTGCACCACGGTGTCGGACACACAAAAGAAGTGAGGAATATGTTTAGCATTTAACAGCAGCGGTCACAGTGATGATGAGGCGAGCACCAGTGATCACGGCCGCACCGCTCATTTCTCATGCCCTCTCCATGTGTCTTCTGGGCGGTGATCAAACAGGATAGCTACTAGATGAATCATGTACTTTTTACCCCTTATCTCAGTTCTTTTGTCGCAAGTTATGCTATTACTCCATTCATTTATACTAGCATATACTTTAGGCATATATCAAGCGCTCCCTGAACGCAGTCTCTGGGTTATTGCCAGTCAAGCGCAAGCACGCTGCACCCGTCTAGAGTGAAAACGACGCTGATCTGATCATAAAGTCTTTCTGAGTCACAGGGCTCAAGTCCAAGTCAAGTCTCGAGTCATTGTTGTCAAAGTCCAAGTCAAGTCTCGAGTCATGTGACTCGAGTCCACACCCCTGCTAAGCAGACAACCAACTTAACAGTCGACTTACAAGATTTAATGACTTGGTCATTCACTCACACTTTCTAATAAAATTAATCACTTACTTTGTTTAACAATCAACAGTATCTCTGAATAGACATCAGTTAAAGTCCTCTCCACAGCACACCAGTATAGTCCCTCATCCTCTGATCTCAGGTCAGTGATGCTGACGGTGAAAACTCTGGCCGTCGTGTCGTCAGTCAGAGAGAATCTCTCATCTTCAGCTGGAAATCCTGATTCAACCATGATGTTTTTATTTCCAAACATACACTCGCCTTTACAAAAATACTTTGAATTTGATTCATATCCAGCTTCATATCTGCATCTGATGTCAAGTCTCTCTCCTCTGTGTCCTGTGACTGTTTCTGGAGCAGCAACAACAACTGAAAACGGAAATATCATTATACAGAGTTATATGTGATAAAGAGCAGAATAATCATGTACAAATATAATCCATGAGATGAAGTAATAAAAAAACATGTCAAACTCTGTAGAAATGACCTCCGTGTCTTAACTCACCTGTACAGATGCTGGAAAAGACGAGCAGAACGACACACATGCTGAACATTTTACTTTAATATGAGACCAAATTCTGTGACAAACGTTACCGTCTTTCTCTTCCGTGCTGAGAGAAGATTTGCAGCATCATATTTCCTTCCCCTTTCTGTCTCTGACCACATTCAGCTTTACACGTCATCTTCACAATGACACCGATCTAAACAACACACTACTTACATGTCATTTTTATCAATATCAAGATTTTAGCTTCTGTAACTGGTCTCAGTTTAAGTTAACCTTCAACATTGGTGGTTCATTTTTCATGAATTCACCATAAGTTTGCAGCTGATTTCAGTCAAAGGTAAGTCATCATTGATCATGTCCTACATAATAAGAGTCACAGATGTGTGTCGAAGCTGTGCATTATCACACATAACCTGTAGAGGGTGATATATAGCTCAGGGTATCTTATTGAACTGTGGATGAGGTGTACTGTTTACAAAGAATCACAGCTTTTTCATATTTGATTTTCACAAGTTTGCATCATGTTTTATTTTTAGTGACATTTCTTGTTAGTAACATTATACAGTTTATAAAATATTAATATAAACTCAGAAAACGGTCAAAATGTTAATTCATTTAAAAATAGGTCGCTTGTACCACAATTTTTTCAGCTTTGAGTATCAGTGCAGTCGTCTGTTGCATAAGTTTTGACAGTCTTTTTTATTATTCATGTTTGATCACTGAATATATCGGTCAGTCGTTTGTCTTGATGTTTTGTGGATGTGTCACTGTTGAGTAGATCAGTTCTATTCTGCTGTCAGTTGTTGCTTCAGGAGAGTCCATATTGGCATAATAATCACAGTCTGTATCAGTCACCTGATTGGTCGAG
>JAPDDM010000155.1:375000-414462 GCA_027474115.1 Schizopygopsis malacanthus
CTTCATCATCTTCAATGGAAATATAAGTATTAGACATTTCATTTCATATTATACAGCACACATTTATATTATAGCCTATACTAATAAACAGTTCATTTAGAACATTTATATTACGCTTATATTTGAACTATTATGGGCCTAATCATATAAAGTTTCAATAAAATATTATAAATGTGTTAGATTAGTAACTAAGTGATTATAATGGGAAATATACTTAATTACAAGAATTAAAGTGTGACAAACTGCTAAATATTCTATATGATGATTAACCTGCTGGCTTACTGCAGCTTTGAATTCAGTCGTGTCTCTAGTGGATAGAGCGTTGGACTTGTAACCCGAGGTTGTGGGTTCGAATCTCGGCTCCGGCAGGAATTGTCCACGACTGAGGTGAGACCCTTGAGCAAGGCACTGAACCCCAACTGCTCCAGGTGTGTGAGTGTGTGTGTGTGTGTGTGTGTGTGTTCACTGCTCCAGGTGTGTGTGTGTGTGTGTGTGTTCACTGCTCCAGGTGTGTGAGTGTGTGTGTGTGTGTGTGTGTGTGTGTGTGTGTGTGTGTTCACTGCTCCAGATGTGTGAGTGTGTGTGTGTGTGTGTGTGTGTGTGTGTGTGTGTGTGTTCACTGCTCCAGGTGTGTGTGTTCACTGCTCCAGGTGTGTGTATACTCGGATGGGTTAAATGCAGAGAACACATTTCACTGCTGGTTCTACTCTGTCTCTGTAAAATTGTGTATGTGCCAAATACATGTTTGCGATGTTGAACTGCCTTTTGCAGCCTCCCTTTGCTTTCTCTCTCTGTCTCCTTTTTCCTGAACGTGAAGACATTGTTTGTTTTGTTGTTCTACAAAATGTGCCAACAACAGCAAATCTGGTGTTATTTATATTAGATATGATCGGTTACAATCATTTCTAAGAACGTGGATATTCTGTACAAGTTGTTATGACTTTTAGAGCAAATAATTACTCAACAAACACTCAATACAAGTTTAGGAAACAGCTGTAAACTACAGATGTTTCTGTGTCTCTGTCCTCTGGATTACAGTGACGTCCAGCGTCTTTCATGTACAGTCACAGAAAATAACAATTAGTTCATTAACAGAGAAAGAAACTCAACCAAAGTGAATCTGTTTAGTGTTAAAACACACAAATACGATCATTCACACATCAGCTACTGGATACTCAAAATACTGAACATCACTACAGTCCCAGTCTTGAGTGAAACTGTGCTTTAAATTACAGAAACCATCAGTCTGTGAAGACTCACCTGTTCATATAACACTGGATTAAACTCTACGACGGAGGATGGCAAGAGACCTGCAAAACACATCAGCGCAAGACTTTCTGAGATTAATGCTATACAACTATATCATTTAATCTAAGACATGTCACCCCAAACCAAACCAAAGACAATCTTCAGGTTTTGTTTTATGCTCTACATGCTGACACATCAGAAAAAAATTGTTCCTGTGTGGCTCAGTGGTAGAGCATTGCGTTAGCAGCGCAAAAGGTTGTGGGTTCGATTCCCAGGGAACACACATACTAATGAAAATGTATAACCTGAATGCAATTGTAAGTCGCTTTGGATAAAAGCGCCTGCTAAATGTAGTTATTTTGTGTAAAACTTTACTTTTATTCTTCCTTTTCTTCAATACAGCCGCTATAATCAGTGGAAGTCCTATCAGGAGTAAAACCAAGACCTCTGCAGTGAAAATAATCACAAATGAACCTGAAAAACACAAGAAGAAACACTGTCTGAAATACTGTAAAAACAGAAACAACCACCAGAATCAGAACAGAAACTAGTTTACAGAATGAATAAGTGAAAGACTAATGAATGAAATAAAGCAGATGGTTGTTACAGAGAGACATCATCGAGGCAGAGAGAGTGTATTAAAGGACAATACAGTAAGAGTGGAAGATGAACTGATGAACTGACCTGTGGAGGAGCTGTGCTGATCTGTGATTGTATCTTTTCTGTCTGTGATTGTGATGCTGGAGGATCGTGGATTTGTCTCTGTTGTACTGAAATATGACGCTGTGTTTGTGAAAGGGTTGATGGTTGAAACCTCTGTGGTTTTATTACCTGAAGAAGAAAGATCAACTTATACTCATATATTAGCTAATTCAATGTGAATTAATGTATTTATATAATCCTGAGTTACGCGGTAAATTTGCTTTTATATAATAACATTAATACAGCTGCTCACCTGCTTCTGTGTACATTTCTAATATAAGTCAATGTGCAGAAGCCACACTAGTCACTTACCCTGTTTAACCAGCAACATAATCTCTGAATAGACATCAGTTAAAGTCCTCTCCACAGCACACCAGTATTGTCCCTCATCGTTCTCAGGTCAATGCCACCGCATCACAACATAATAACACAAAAGTAAACAAATATAAAATGGTGTTGAGCATTTTAAATCCCACACCAGAAAAGTAAAATTAAATAATTAAACAAACAGAGAAGAGCGGCAGCTAAATGCACCATCGTACCCAGTCAACCCAGAAGGCAAAACATATCAGTCAGATGAAGAAATCATTGTGAAATCATACAGACATAAGCGTATGAGAGTTACTGAGTGAGGAAGAGCAGAAGCCGATCTTACCTGGTGAGGAGATCATCAGGTGATGATCTGTGATCGTGATGATGCTGGATTTTAGGTTCAAGTCTGATGTGCTCAAATGAGGCGGTGTGTTTGAAAATGACCTGATCTTTTGATCTGAAGGGAAATATAGATTGTGCTGTTATACAGACATAGTTATGCATATGTAATAATGATACCAGTACCTGGATGAAAGGTGGAGGTAAAGATCGTGACAGGTCTTGGCCTCTGTGGAGCTGTAAAACAAGGGGAAAACACCATTCAAAAGAAACAAATATATTAATAAAACAATCACTGGTTACAGTATAGAGCACAGTGGATGAAACATATTGTTTTTACTAATGTATACCAGGCACCTCGAATCACATTTAGATGGATTTGTTTAAGGTATCCATATCCAGCTCGACAGATGTACAGTCCAGCATCTTCCATCCTCAAGTTTCTGATGGTCACTGTCAAGGATCTCATCTTATCATCGTCCCACAGTGAGAATCTGCCATTGACTGAAGTCTCTCCTCCATGAGATTGTAGTATAACATCATAATCTTTATAAGTCCCTTTGTAAAAGCCTTTGAAAGCTTTTTCATATCCTTTAGCATAAGGACACGTAATGAGCACTTGTTCTCCTTCTGTTCCTGTCGCTTTAATATCCACACACTGTGAACTGCTCACTGCACACACACACACACACACACACACACACACACACACACACATCAGCACACTACTGTCTATATCATATTGCCAAATAAATAACGTAAATGCATATATCATCAATGTTAAACGAGGAGTATCAGAAGGCCAGGTCCTGAATATGGACGAAAGCAGGAGCTGGGGACGGAGGAGGGCAATTATGGGACAATAGTGAATATAACTTATATAAGCATGCTGTGATAGGTAGACATGAATCAGCTGATGCAAGCTTGACATGACATGACCTGCCACTAATGCTGTGCTTAATTTAGCACAGAGCACAGCTGAAACACAACATACGACGTAACATTTAGCATACAAATGAATATCAGTAAAATATGCATTGAAGAATTCATCTTTAAACAACAAATTAGAGCTAAAGATCGGAGCTTACGCATTAGTAGTAACACACAAGCCTTTCGCAAGAAGCTCATTCTTGCAGTCGCACCAGTTTTCTTGTGAAGGTCGAGTAGTCAGCAGTATCTTCAAATAGCTCTTCTATCAGTGAACTGTTATGTAAATGTTGATTGTCCATTTGATGCTCGTCTCGTGATGAAGGTAAAACAATTGAGCCAGCATACATTGTCTGTATGTGTGGGTGATGTTGAGGGGCGTTCTCGGTGGTGCTCAGGAAATCAGCTCTGAACTTAACCGCTGTACACTGACCACAAGCAGTTTCCTTGCAATTCAGTCGTTTTACAGAATGCTATTTATAGACATTTGTGTCATGACACATTTGTATTTTTAAATGCATATACTTCAAATCTATTTTTTTTATGACATAATGAGAAACACATACTTCATTAAACCAAATAAGTTCTGCCTGAGTAAAAGTATTGATGTAAAACTTGGCCTTTAATGCCAAAGGAAATGAGCTAGTTTTCTTCAGTGCAACCACAGTGGGTTTCACAGCTCAATCCTCTCCACACTGACCTCTGATGGACAATTGAAAATAACACAGCGACAGAATCAACCTACAATCTACAATCTTTCTTGCACCTTCAAAGCTGAATATCATATCACGCTTGTTTGTTAAATTGTTTTTTTATTGCACTGTGAACTCACTGTTCATGTCAAGTAGTTGAGATTTAGCTTGTTAACAAGGTCTTGTTAGCCTCTGCTAGTAGATGTCATATTTACACCATCTGCAAAATTGATACCCGTTGAAAAATAATTATTTTAACTCACTGTATCAGCATTGCTCTCTGCTTCACAACACCACATGTATTACTACAGAAAGAGAGATGCAAGTTAGGAGTCAAGGGTCAAGAGCCCAACTAAAGCAAACACTGATCTCCATGATGGTGGCATCATTTCAACCAATACAACTTTCTGACCCCTGGACTCTCCACTGCTGTTTAAAGTTACAACTAGAGGTACAAAAGTGTATCCTTCAGGGTACCACCCCAGTGACGCCCACTTGTAGCTTAAAAGCAGTGGTGGTCAGTAACGAAGTACAACTACTTCGTTACTGTATTTAAGTACATTTTTCAAGTATCTGTACTTTACTGGAGTAGTTTTATTTTGAGTAACTTTTACTTTTACTTCACTACATTCCAAAGCATAAGATCGTACTTTTTACTTAACTACATTTCATAAAACATATCGTTACTTCTTATAATACATCACGTGCTCCGAGACGCAGAAGCGGTGTCTGATTCATGAACAAACTGATTCTTTTCAATGAACCTGTTCCATCGGTTCGCAAATCGCAACAAACGATTCCTTCACGAATTGCAATGATCCGATTGCAGCTGTTCTCGAGTCGAAAACTCACTGATTCAAATGATCCGTTTAGAGCGAGTCTTCTTCAGTGAACTGAACTCACAAGTAAAGAACCGGGAGATCTTGTGAGTGCGCGCTACTGATGCTGTGAAAAGTACGTTACTAATGTCGAATTTTAGGATCAATTATTGTAACTGAAAATAATATTTAGGTCAAAACTGTCAGTTGTTTGTGAACTAAATCTGCTGTAAAGGGTGATCTATTTAAGCCCACTGAAATGCTTGAATGCAGACAGATCAACATCAGTGTCTCTAACGTTATGTTTTAGGTCAAAAAACAAAACATTAAAATAACACCGATTAAATAAAATAACTCATGCACGTTCATATTCCCCGCTGCTGTAACCTTAGCAGTTTTATTAAAATGCTATGCATTTAGACCTATGTGACGTCTGTTTTTATATTGTTTATCAACAGTATACATTTTTATATTGTTTAGATCAACTAGCCGAGTAGACAGATATGAATGTTTATTCATAACCATACTGAAAATAAGTAAATATCGTTAGCTGATGCTAACTGTCTAGCTAACAAGCTTGCTGGTGCTAAGTTGAGGAAATGTTTAGATATAAAGTCCAAATATGTTTATTCAGCCACCGAGATAGATTCCATCTGAGGGAAAAAGAAAGGATGTGATGTTCAGAACATAGTAACTACAGTAATTATCAGAGTGGGAAGTGATGCCCTCTGGGGGCATTGGGCCAGGGGTGTTTTTACACCACAGACAAGGTTTAAGAAGAAAAAAAAATCATTATGAAAATATAATTAGATTTTCCTTAAAATGTTCTTCCTAATTTCAGGCCTAATTCTCATGTCATATATAACTGACGTTCTGCAAAACAACAAGTTCTAAAACACTTTTTTCTTCCTGGTGAAAACTAGATGGTGAAATCTGTTTTCTCTCAGGTACATGGCAGTGTAAGCTTCACAGTGAACATTACTACATCACTCTCATCAACGTAGTCCATATCAACAAAATATATATCTTGACTCTATATAGTGGTTATTTTGGGAAAAACCCAGGTATTTTGGGCAGTAGGATTATAAAAAATATGTGCTAATATAAAATTAAATAAAGTAGTCTATATAAAATTGCAAAATAAATCTGTCTATCAGTACTTTTTTACTTAAGTACATAAAAAATTGAGTACTTTTGTACTTTCACTCGAGTAAAATTGAAAAAGCAGTACTTTTACTTTTACTGGAGTAATATTTTATTATACGTATCTGTACTTTTACTCAAGTACTTGATCTGTGTACTTTGTCCACCACTGTTTAAAAGGTAGAGATTTGTACCTTTTTTCTGCGAGTATATAGGGTACAATTTAGTCAGCAGAGGTACATATTTCCTTTTGAAATGTACATTTTGCAAGGGTACAGATGCGTACTATGTGAAAGGGTACAACGGGTGTATCCTTAAGGGTACTGCCCCAGTGACAAGCCATTGTACCCCTGAAGGTACAATAAAAAAAAATATATTCTGACAGTGTAACGACTCGCTAGTCATTAAACAGTCCACGCTTCCAAAATACTGATGTCCATATGTGTTGTATTTTTTTATATGGCACACCGTGAAAACTACATACAAACAAAAAAACAAAGAAAACATAGTTTTACACACAATATTACGAAGGACATCACAAACAAATAAAGGAATGTACAAAACATTAACACTTTTGCGATGCTTGCCTGATATTCAGCAGTAGAACGAGAATTCACGAGCACTAACATGTGGATCTGGGTTCATGTCTTGCCATTCAGATTGTTACTATTGTAAATTAATCAGGAAGGATAAGTGACATTAATTTTAGTCAAACCAGGAGTACAACGAAAATAAATACAACACAATCAGAATTATGAAATTGGCACACATACACAGAATTACACATTTCAATTGTGAAGTCACGAAAATGCGAAAATGTAAACATTAATCCCTGAAATTACAATTACATAATTCATAATCCCCAACTGACCAATCAGCATCAGCTACACCCTCCATTTGTTTTTTTCTTCACAAGTCACGCTTGATGGTGTGAGTCTCAGTGAGATCTCGTCTCACTGTGACAATGGTACTACAATCGGCTAGGTTTTGGGGTCTGGCTGAATTGTGTAGTGTGTGCATTCAGATGATTATAATGTCAAACGTCAGTTGTAACTGTCCTTAAGTCTATGGTCTAAAAACAGCTTTCATGCATGTCTTCCAAAGTAAAAGTCTCGCATCAGAATAATATGGAATGACTGTTGTTGTTTCTGACCACACACTCCTCGACCCACTCCAAACTGTCCTGCGACCCACCAGTTGAGAAACACTGGGCTAGGTGTCATAACACAGTAGCACAATAAACAGTATTTGCTTCAGTCCTGGGGTACACACTCGTTTTTGACTCCACCTATTGTCGGGGTGTCTTATTGATGTATAAAAGTCTAGACCCTGAATTTAAGAGGATCCCATTTAATTTCAGATAAATTTACAAGAAAAAATGAAACACTGTCTTATATTCATAACAATATGGGTAAAAATCAGTCTTTTCAGCATATTTACAGCTTAAGTTCATATTCACAGCTTCAGTGTTCAGTGTTCAGATAGATGGACTCTTCTTGAACAGAATCAGTTCTGAGACTCTGATAAATGTCACTCTGTCTACTGGCGTTCAGTTCTGTGTAGATCTGATCTGGATTCACTGAAGCAGCAGCATTCATGTAGTCGAGGTCTGTGTCTGTGTTTGCAGGTCTGTGAAACTCGTTAGCAGCAGAACCGTGGTCACTTTGAGCTGTGTGTGAGTCTGAGACCGCAGCTGAGTTTCCTGCCTCGTAAGCATTCTGTGATTTCAAAGAAGGAAGAATTGAGCAAGAAAGTGAACCTTGACGTTAAGAAGAGATCTAAAATAAAGATGACTCACTTCTTCTCCTTTTCTTGTTTCCACATGAAGCTCTTCAGTAGAGAAGGAAAGCAGACCTGTGATAGATGAATGCTGTTTGTGTTTGAAAACCTCCAGTAACTGAATTCAGTTCTTTAGACCAGTAGTTAAAGAAATAAATACATTCTGAATATTTTCATTTAGTTTAACCTGATGTACTAAAATAACACAATTTATATAGAAGTTAAGCAAAACATATACACATAAAAAAATATAAAATAAAACATATAACATTTATGTTTTATTAATATATATAACAAAAAAAATGACAAAAAAAATAAACCGAAATACAAATTGAAAATATAAAAATATAAATTCAAAATAATAATAAAACCTATAATAGCATCTCAATGATATTAAAATGAGACTGATCTGAATTCACTGGAGAAACATCACACATTTATATTTGATGCATTCATTCATTTATATAGTTAAAACATATTACCACAAATCTGCTTTTTCTTTCGTACAGCCACACAAATCAATACAGCAGAGATCAGGAGCAAAAGCAAACCTCCTGCAGTTCTGATGATGACGAATGAACCTGAAAAGATCAAATAAACCGCTCAGTAGGTTCACATTATTAAATGATGGTGTTTATGTGAGAGAAACATGAGCAGGATATGAAGAGACTCACGTTTACCTGAGTCAGGTGCAGACGTCTGATCTAGCAGGGTTTGAGGAGTCAGAGGATCTGATGAAACACGTAAAGACAGATTGATGGTTGGAAATTCAGTCATCCTCTCATCTAAAGTGACGATAAAGATGGACGATATTTCAGTTATACATGAGCACAATACAATGGCAGTTTTGTGTTGGGTCTCAAAGTGACCCCCACTGGTTTCAATGCAACCTGATTTTACAGACGTGTTGACTGTGGAACTCAAATACATGAAGAAACATCAAATTCAGAAGATGACAAACCTTCAAAATCTTCAATTTCATAGGTTCTGGCTAATTTTGGTGAATTACTAGCAGGGCCGGTTCTAGACATAGAACCCTCCCCCCACCCCCCAAAAAAGCACCTGAAACAAATACAAGTCTAACCTTTTTATTTATAAAACATTTCACTTTAAATGTTGTACATGTATACTTATACAGTACACAAATGTGGAAAATTACTATTTTAAATATGTTTGAAAGAAGTATGCTTATTTTTTAGGATTTAGCCTATTGATCAAAAATACAGAAAAATATTATTACAATGTACAAATAATTTTCTATTTTACTATACTTTAAAACATATTTATGTGAAGCAAAACTGATATTTCATCAGCCATTACTCCAGTCTTCAGTGTGACACGATCCTACATAAATCATTATAATATGCCGATTTATTATCAATGTTAGAAACAGTGCTTAATGTTTATTTTATAACCTGTGAAACAGTTTTTCAGATTTTTTATTGTTAACAATTATGAATCTTTTATAACAATATCAGTCTTTAATATAATTTTGTATCTATTTAAAACATCCTTTCTGAATATTACATTTTTTCTGTATTTTTGATTTCTTTCAAAAACATATAAAAAAGCAAAGGTCTAAACTTTTGACCGGTAGGGTCTGTACATATTCATCAAACTTTATCTAAGACAATCTCTTTTGTTTGATGAAGATGTTATTGTTGTTGTTATCATTTAGCTGTTTTATTTAATTTAATCTCAGTTCCAGAATATCACTTCAGTGAGTGTTTTTATTAGTTTTTCCTAGCTGGGTATGAGCAGGATTTCCCCTCCCATTTAATCAATATTCACTAGATATTGTCAGACTATTAATATCAATAATATGATATTATGTATTACATTGTTACCCAAAATATGATATATATATATACACAAATCAAGTGGAACAGAAAGACACGATCGCTACAAAGCAGATACAAAGTTATTTAGTTAGCTGAAACTGAAATTATAAGTGTAATGTGCAATGAGATCATTTATTTGAACCATTAAAAACATGTCCCAGTGTGTTTGCTTTGAATTTGCGTTGAATAAAAACTTCTCTGCTTCTACTTTTGCAGCTATTTTGCTAGTCAGCTCCCAGCACGATGTCAATCATTGTACACGCAAATTCAAAGCATCGCATCCGGGTGCATCAACGGCACTCACGCTCCTTTAAACTCATAATAAAGTGGTCAATGATCGATTCCAGAAATTACCCTGATCGACAGAACACGTTTATATTTTCAATATATTGTAATCACTACAAAATAGATGGCAACAACTCACACACCTGCATTAGGAGCTGCACTTCTTTGCATGCCTATATAGCCTTTAGCATTGCATAGTTCGCAGCACCTGAAGGATGCGTTCGTTACCTAAACATTCAGAAGGTGGGACCCGCTTTGAAACTGCAACATTAATTGGTTTAATTGCAGATGTTTGAGAATTCAACTATATCCAATGAACAATGAGGCTAGAACTTGTTGTCAGTCTTGACTGGCGTACTGGTGTATAGGGGGTGTTACAGTTATGGAGGCCCCTCCTCAAAGCCTGAGGCCCGAGGCCCTGGACAATCCCCTGCTCTGCCTACAGCTAGCGCCAGCCCTGCTCGCAAGGGAACCAATGGGGGGTGGGGGGGCAATTTGACTCTTTTTTATAAAACACATCTGTATCAAAACTCTGAATGCACTTTCATAACCCTAAATGAGAAAAGTCACTACTGACTCGTTTCATGTGCATTTCTTATATAGGTCCATTTTTTAGAAGTCACATTTATTTCTTACCCTGTTTAACCAGCAACATAATCTCTGAATAGACATCTTTAAAAGGTAAAGTCCTCTCCACAGCACACCAGTATCGTCCCTCATCATCTGATCTCAGATCAGTGATGCTGATGGTGAAAACTCTGGCCGTCGTGTTATCAGTCAGAGAGAATCTCTCATCTTCAGCTGGAGATCCTGATTCAACCATGATGTTTTTATTTCCAAACATACACTCGCCTTTACAAAAATACTTTGAATATGATTCATATCCAGCTTCATATCTGCATCTGATGTCAAGTCTCTCTCCTCTGTGTCCTGTGACTGTTTCTGGAGCAACAACAACAACTGAAAACAGAAACATCGTTATCACGTTTACTGCATAAAAAATACTGTCCACTGATTGTAAAATATTAGACAAGTGGAACATTAGAGAAGTGTTTAACTGTCACACGCAGAAAAACTCACCAATACGCATGCAGGACAAGAGAAGAAAACTCCACATGATGAGGGTTTATGGCACTTTTGACTAAATTAAACCCTTAAAAACTGACTTTTTTCTGTCTTCCGTGCTGATATGCATCTGGTGAAATGCTTAACTTCTCCTTCCCCGTTCCCTTCCCTGTTTTTATTACCACATTCCTCACTACATGATGTCATTTTTGTATTTAAAGCTTATGTGCATAGCAAAAAAACTTTTATCCAAAGTGACTTACAAACGAGGACAATGGAAGCAATCAAAATCAACAAAAGATCAACGATATGAAAGTGCTATAACAAGTCTCAGTTAGCTTAATGCAGTATATGTAGCAAGGTTTTTCGTTATTAAATAAGAAATACAAAGAAAATAGACAGAATAGAAAAATAATAGAAAAAGCTAGTGTTTAAGGCATTTTTTTGTTTTGTTAAATATATAATACATTTATAATAATATATATATATATATATATATATATATATATATATATATTAGTGGTGGGCCGTTATCGGCGTTAACATGAGACTCTTATCGGGCGATAAAACAAATATCGCCGTTAATCTATTCTCAAAGTTGGGTTGGGAGCTGGGTCTATACTACGCAAGCTATGATGACTTTCACCCTGATATTTTAGCGCGGATGTATACCTAGCCGAATTGCACTGTAGGGGGCGAGAACGAGTCTTCGAACTAGAGGCTCGCAGTCCGTGATGGACAGATTGTTAACGGCTGGTCTATGTGGTAATACAATCGGGCAGGACATCCAAACACTCACCTATCATTCATCAACCTCAAATATGGCTTTTCATCTGAAAGATGTATGTAGTAGCAACTTTACATGGCCGCTCAATATGATGTTAACCTAGAGAAATGTGCGCTATTGAAGTGTTTGTGTGGAAGCGCGTTTGCTGCAGGACAGGCTCCGGTGCGCTCACTTGCTCTTAAAATCTCCGTCATTTTTGGTCATACAGATAAAAGTAGCCTAATACATCTTTCGAATCTGTAAAGACTCTACGTTTATTTGTGTGCACTCAGAATAACAACGAAACGTTGCGCTTTTAAGCAAACAGGATGCGCTTTAGGTCTCATGTGAACTTGAGCGAGAAACTTCGAAACTCCGTCTTTGAAAAATATATCTATAGAGAGTGAAATGTCTAAAAAATAAAAATAGAAGACGTGTGTGTTAGCATGGATGATTTACATGAAATTTAATCTGTGCAACACTGTGCATAAGATGGCTTTCAGTTCAATATAATAACAAAAAACGACATTTTGGGTTTTTATTCAACTAATAAGGTGGGCACGCTGTGATCTGTACTATATTTTTACTGTAATTGACAGTTATCAAAAAAAAAAAAAAAGAAAGCAACACGGGAGTGGGAGGGAATGGGAGTCATTCTTCCGGGAGTAGAACGGGATTTTCCCCCAGTTTTTTCGTGGGATTGGGACGGGAAGAGATTAAAGTTTGTGATGCATTTTGGAAACAGGAGATGAGCCCCTGGTCTAATGCACCACCTGGCTTGAGAAACCCGTTCTCAAAGACTTACTTTTAGTCATTATTTGGGTAGCACACATATTCTGAATGCCTTCGGCAGAATTCAAATGAGCCATTTTAATCTAGATTAATCTAGATTAATTCCAAGATTACAGTGAGATTAATCTAGATTAAAAAAAATTATCTATGCCCACCACTAATATATATATATATATATTTTTTTTTAAGATAACAAGCAGCAAATTAATAGAGTCTTTTATTTATTTTGTAATAACGTTTTTTTTTTGTTTTTTTTTATAATATAATTAGAATAGTGAGTGCTAGAGATAGAGGGTCACATAAAGATGGAAGAGATGTGTTTTTAGCCGTTTCTTGAAGATGGGTAAGGATTGAGTTGGGCAGGTCATTCCACCAGATGGGAACAGTTAATGTAAAAGTTAGTGAAAGTGATTTTGTCTCTTTGGGATGGTACAGTAATGCGTCGTTCACTTGCAGAACACAAGCTTCTAGAGGGCATACAAGTCTGAAGTAATGAATTTAGTTTAAGGGGTGCAGAGCCAGAGGTGGTTTTAAAGGCAAACATCAATGCCTTGAATTTAATGCGAGCAGCTATTGGTAGCCAGTGCAAATTGATAAACAGAGGTATGACATGCGTTATTTTTGGCTCATTAAAAATATATCTTGCTGCTACGTTCTGGATTAATTGTAAAGGTTCGATAGAACTGTCTGGAAGACCTGCCAAGACAGCACTTAAATATAATACAATTAATATATATTTTAATTTAAAAGTTTTAATGATTTTTCAAAGTTGTTTAAATTATTTCATACACTACCATGATATAATGCTATAATCATTACTTTTTCACTATAAAGATAAAATTAACTCAAGAGTTAGAATAATTGAATCATAAATCACAGAAGAATGTCATATTTACTAATATTTACTCTTTGGAGTTAGTCTATTTAAGGTTGTCCAACTTGGACAAATACATATTTTGATCATTTATGAAAAACGTAAGACCATTTATGCTTACTTCTGCACAATGAAAGGATATGAAAGTACTTTAGTATCCAAAAATGACAAAGCTCACCTTTAAATACCCTGTAACTGAGTGTGGGGAAATGCCATATGCACTGACTCATAATCTTAAGGACATTTAGCTCACTTGCACTGTATACAAGTATTAATGTAGACATGTTAAATTGTCTAGCAAACACCTCTGTCCTGTATTCAGTATGAGGGCAGTGCAATTAATCACATGCGATTGTAACGCGCATATCATCGGTTAAGCCATAATTGACATTAAATCGCCATCACCTGCTCTCACTGATTCACTGATAAGCTAGGCAATATCGCATTCAAAATCGAATATGATCAATTTGCGATTTTGAAAAAGATATTGCATAACTTGTCAGTGAACTATGACTCTGTGTAGTAAATGACGATCCATCTGAGAGCATGGCGATTTAATGCCAATTATGGAACCGGTTTAACTAAGGAGATGCGCGTGAGAATCACATGCGATTAATTGCACAGCACTATTCAGTATAGTAGGGTTTCTCAACTCTGGCCCTCGAGATCCATGTTCCTGCATATTTTAGCTTCAACCCTATCAAACACACCTGAACAAGTTAATCAAGGGCTTCAGGATTGCTAGAAAGTTACAGGCAGGTGAGTTTGATCAAGGTTCATCAATTATGGCTTTCAGATCATTCCTTTGTTATTCGCTCAACACAATATTGTGACTGTATATATGTAGACATTCGGTGCCAATTAAGCGCCACAGTGCTGCTGCTCTCACCACTTTGGGCTTTTTTTATATATCCCCGGACATCCGCATGCTCTCGGGTGCGGGAATGCTGTTAATGGCCATGTTCAGAATTCAGCGCCTTTTTCTGACACCATGTTTGTGTTTGATGCAATAATCAAGCATGAGCTGAATCAATCTGTGTCTTTTTACCAGGCCTCAGCGGGAACTGCGTGTGAACCCGCACAACAGCATCACCACAGGATACAGGCCATATATGTGATATTTCACCGTATAACAATGGTCATCTTCCAAGAAAGATGTTCTGCCTCTAAAAAGGTTATTTCATCAAGTCTACATTTTATTTGTACATTTTTACAGAAAAAAATGATGTGCCTTCACTAACAATACAAGTCACATTTCTACTCTCTAACACTCCAGTATAATGTATAATATATTTATACAGTATAATAATATATTCAACAAACACCATCAATTCAGCTTCAATTAACTTAGACGGCTGGTATGAAACACTGTCCCATAAAACTTGCTAAAATAACTTCTGAAACATATTGAGTGCATAACTTACCCTCAATTACATGTATAGTTACATAGCTGTACATGTATTTAAAAATCTGTCTACTGCGCAGATGTAAGTGCCAGAGTCTGATAACAGCAGGTCAGCGATGGTCACGGTGAAGTCTGATCTCTACCTGTGGGAGTCGGATTCTCTCCTGTCTCAGATCGAACACGTATATTATCACCCACACAAGATTTTCTGCAGAAATATTTGATGTTTCCATCAGCTAGGAAATGTGAACAATGAAATGTGATGCTTTCTCCCACTGGAGCAGCTCAATGATTCAGAGACACCACTGGAAATTAAGAGTCAGACAGGATGTGACATCACATGATCATCTGAATAAATAAAACAAGTCAACCCAAATATCATTCATAATAAATGTCATCATGCCTCAGTCTTTAGTTACTCATTACCTCACTAAGAGTAAGTGAATGCTAATTCACCTGTGGAAATGTGGGAGAGGAAAACAAGAAAAATACAAATGCTGAAAAGATGGCTTCCTCCTGTGTGGTACGACAAAGTATTTACTTCTCTTTTTGTCTCGCCATTCTCTTGAGACATCTGCTGTGATGCAATAAGGAAGTAACCTGACCTGAAGTCACACTAAACTCACACATTTATACCATCACTGAGTCTTAATACTGCTAAATAACATCTACATTTTCATCCAGATACATGTATTTATTCATCACAACAACTCAATGATGTTTATTTATTGATGAATTTAACACATAACACACTGATGGAAATTGGTAACATTACACAATAAGGTTCAATTAGTTATTGTGAGTTAATGCATTAATTAACAATGCAAAATAAATGTGTTACAATATATGTTGCATTGGAGCACAAAACCAGTCATAAGTATAAAAGGTATATTTGTATCAGTAGCCACAAATACATTGTAAGGGTCAAAATTATACACTGAACAAAATTATAAACGCAAAACTTTTGTTTTTGCCCCTATTTTTCATGAGCTGAACTCAAAGATCTAAGACTTTTTCTACATACACAAAAGGCATATTTCTCTCAAATATTGTTCACAAATCTGTCTAAATCTGTGTTAGTGAACACTTCTCCTTTGCCGAGATAATCCATCCACCTCACATGTGTGGTATATCGAGATGCTGATTAGACAGCATGATTATTGCACAGGTGTGTCTTAGGCTGGTCACAATAAAAGACCACTCTAAAATGTGCACAGTAGATCAGCAAATGAGACCAGCAACACAGACAGCTGTTGCAACAATCGGTTTGCATAACCGAAGAATTTCTGCACAAACTGTGGGAAACCGTCTCAAGGAAGCTCATCTGTTTTCACTGTACAGGGCAGATGACAGACAGAGTGTATGGTGTTGTGTGGGTGAGCGGTTTGCTGATGTCAACGAGTAGGATTGAGTGGCCCATGGTGGCGGTGGGGTTATGGTATGGGCAGGCATATGTTATGGACAACGAACACAGGTGCATTTTATTGATGTCATTTTGAATGCACAGAGATACCGTGACGAGATCCTGAGGCCCATTGTTGTGCCATTCATCCACGACCATCACCTCATGTTGCAGCATGATAATGCACGACCCCATGTTGCAAGGATCTGTACACAATTCCTGGAAGCTGTAAACATCCCAGTTCTTGCATGGCCAGCATACTCACCGGACATGGCACCCATTGAGCATGTTTGGGATGCTCTGGATCGGCGTATACGACAGCGTGTCCCAGTTCCTGACAATATCCAGCAACTTCACACAGCCATTGAAGAGGAGTGGACCAACATTACACAGGCCACAATCAACAACCTGACCTATGTGAAGGAGATGTGTTGCACTGCTTGAAGCAAATGGTGGTCACACCAGATACTGACTGGTTTTCGGACCCCCCCCCCATACAGTAAAACTGCACCATTTAGAGTGGCCTTTTATTGTGGCCAGCCTAAGGCACACCTGTGCAATAATCATGCTGTCTAATCAGTATCTTGATATGTCACACCTGTGAGGTGGATGGATTATCTTGACAAAGTAGAAGTGCTCATTAACACAGATTTAGACAGATTTGTGAACAATATTTGAGAGAAAAAGGCCTTTTGTGTACATAGAAAAAGTCTTGGATCTTTGAGTTAAGCTCATGAAAAATGGGGGCAAAAACATAAGTGTTGTGTTTATAATTTTGTTCAGTGTGTATATATATATATATATATATTTATATATATATATGTGTGTGTCAAATGTCAACAATTTATTTTGATTAGTAATATGCATTACTAAGAACTTAATTTGAACAACTTTAAAGGTGATTTCTCAATATTCAGATTTTCTTTGCTCCCTCAGATTCCAGATTTTCAGTCTGATATTTATCTCGGCCGAATATTGTCCTATCCTATTAAACCATACCTCAATGGAAAGCTTATTTATTCAAATAAATCACAACCCTTGTTTCTGGTTTTGTGGTCCAAGGTCACATATATTAATATTTGTTACCACTAGTTAACAAAAACACATGTTAGCTCAGGTCCATTAAATAATATTAACAGATATAACCTTTGAGTTGAATAATTAATCAGTAAATGTTAATGTTAATAAATGTTTCAGTAGTATTTTTCATTGTTAGGTCATGTTAGCCAATGTTAACAAAAGGAACCTCATTTTAAAGTTTTCCTGCAAAATAATTTCAGGAAGAATGTGAAGAAAATGTCATTTTTAATTGGCTGTTAACGAACCATCTGTGGTCAGTCAGTATTTTAATCAATACTCTGATAAACTGACTCTTGAACAAAATCAGGCTCTATTTTTGTGTAGGTCTGATCCAAATATGCTTGTGCGAGATCTACGTAGCAGGCATCTGTGTTGGGTGCTGGGTCTGTGTTTGCAGGCCTGTGAAAGACCTCCACAACTGAATCTGTATCACTTTGAGCCATGGGTGAGTTTGTAAGAACGACTGAACTCATTTGCACATACTCGTCCTGTAAAAATGAAGCTTTCATATCAGTAAAGACATTAGTTAGCTTTATCATCATCAGTATTAACATGTGATACCATTGATTACAGACTTACAACAACTTGAGCTGATGTCTTCCTGGTGTGATAAGACACAGAAACTAGAGGGGGAAATGTATGTATTAAATGTTGCATGATAGATGTTAAAGCTATGAGTGAAGATTGTGTAGAAAAGAGGAAGTTTTATGTAGTCGTCTCACCTGACAGCTTGCAGGTGGTGGCCCATTTCTTTACTTTAAACAGAACGAATGGACACACAACCAGAAGTGTGCAAACACACACCAAACTCAAGACTGTCACGAACCTGCTGTGAGATTCTGTGGGAAAAGAAACAATCTGACACAGCTCATAAAAAACACAATTTGTTTATGTGAACAACAGAAACAAAGTGAGAAAGGAAAACAGAGTCAGATAACAACATGAACAGAGACAGATCTGTTTTGAAAGACGGTAATAAGAACAATAACATAATATAGAACGACAGGCGATAGTGTGCCAGAACACCCCCCACACACCAGCTTACTGGTGGAGAGGAGACCGTGATGAAGCCAATCAGTGTATGGGGATGATTAGGAGGCCATGATGGTCAGAGGACAATCAGTGTATGGGGATGATTAGGAGGCCGTGATGGTCAGAGGACAATCAGTGTATGGGGATGATTAGGAGGCCATGATGGTCAGAGGACAATCAGTGTATGGGGATGATTAGGAGGCCGTGATGGTCAGAGGACAATCAGTGTATGGGGATGATTAGGAGACCATGATGGTCAGAGGACAATCAGTGTATGGGGATGATTAGGAGGCCATGATGGTCAGAGGACAATCAGTGTATGGGGATGATTAGGAGGCCGTGATGTTCAGAGGACAATCAGTGTATGGGGATGATTAGGAGACCATGATGGTCAGAGGACAATCAGTGTATGGGGATGATTAGGAGGCCATGATGGTCAGAGGACAATCAGTGTATGGGGATGATTAGGAGACCATGATGGTCAGAGGACAATCAGTGTATGGGGATGATTAGGAGGCCATGATGGTCAGAGGACAATCAGTGTATGGGATGATTAGGAGGCCATGATGGTCAGAGGACAATCAGTGTATGGGGATGATTAGGAGACCATGATGGTCAGAGGACAATCAGTGTATGGGGATGATTAGGAGGCCATGATGGTCAGAGGACAATCAGTGTATGGGGATGATTAGGAGACCATGATGGTCAGAGGACAATCAGTGTATGGGGATGATTAGGAGGCCATGATGGTCAGAGGACAATCAGTGTATGGGATGATTAGGAGGCCATGATGGTCAGAGGCCAGTGGGCTAGTTTGGCCAGGATGCCGAGGTTACACCCCTACTCTTTTTCAAAGAACATCCTGGGATTTTTAATGACCACAGAGAGTCAGGACCTCGGTTTAACATCTCATCCGAAGGACGGAAATATAGAAGAACCAAAGAATGACAGAACAAACAAAAGAATGAATGAACAAGGGGCAGTCTCTCTGTCAATTACTTGTTCATTCATTCCACTGTTCAGTCTGTGTGCAATAAACAGTATGAACCAAATAACACATTAATATTCTAAATAACGAATACACTGAGATAATGAAAATGGATTGAATGAATAGAGGAATGAGTGAATGAATGAAAGAATGAACAAATGACAGAAAGAAAGAATAACCATAGAGAGTAGAAAGAACAGTAATAACGAAATGTAAAATGAACAAACAAAGAGTACACAGAATGCACAACTGAATAACCAAATGGTGGAATGAATGAGCAAAAGACAGAATTAATGATTAATGAATGTGTGGATGTTAAAAATAAATCAACTAAAGACGGTATAAACAATAAACAAAATGACTATAGAATAAACAATAAACAGTGTGACCTACAGAATGAATAAATAAATGACAGAATGAACTATGGAATGAGAAAAATAATAGTGAGAATGAACAAGAGAACGAATGAAGACACAATACACATTAAAAACAATAGATAGTACAGATAACAGACGAACAAACTAGTGAACGAAAGAATAGGTGAACGATAGAAAGAATGGAGGTCAAAATGCATGCATGAAACTAGGGCTGTCCTCGACTAAATATGTGTCTGATCGAATAGCAGTTGTTTATTTTAAGCATTCGTCGACTAATCGCATGTTTATTAATAAACCATTTCAATCATTATAATGCACCTTTAATATCCTACATAGCCTAAGCGCTCAAGTGCAGACATAAAGTTTGCCACAGTGCACTGACAGAAGTAACTAATGATTATGAATTATTCAGGGAAAAACAGCAAGAGGCTGCATTAACATTTTAACAATTCATTTCTCAACTAGTGCTTTTTTGTTTTCGTTTTAAGAGATTAAACCTCTATGCATGTTTCATATTACATAATCTGAGAATATTTGTTTTCTATTTGAATTGGTTTATTGAAAGAAGAGATTTCACTCTCTATACATATGTTTTCATATCTGCAAGGCAAGTATACGAGTAGTTTTGGAGTTTCGCACTCATGTTTACAGAGACCGAGACGGCAGAAAGCGCATCTTGTTTGCTTTCATTATTTTACAAAAGAGCCATGTTTTGTTGTTATTGTAAATGCACATAACTAAACTTTACAGATTCGAAAGATGTATTACTCGTATCTGTATGGCCAGAAATGACGGCGTATTTTAAGAGCACGTGAGTGCACCGGCGCCTCCATCTGTACTGTTCAGTTTCAGCACTACACACAGACGCTACACCGCACATATTTCTAGATTTACACCATATTAAGTGGCATGTAAAGTTGCTGCTGATAACATATTTCAGATGATAAGCAATATTTGTGGTGCATGAATGATACATCCACATAGACCAGCCCTTCACGATCTGTGTGACAATGTGGATTTGTATCATTTATTTATATTTTTCGTCTGCGACTAATAATATTTTGGTCGACCAAGCCTCTTCTGGTCGACTGACGGTTAGTCGAGTATTAGGGGGCAGCCCTAAATTAAACAGATTAATAAAAAACTATGAGCGAAAGACAGACAAAGCAAATGACAGAATGAATGAACAAATGATAGACTGACTATGGGAAAACAAATGATGGACTGAACGAGCAATATAGGCATAAAAAATGACAGAAAGGATTAATGAATTAAAAAATGAATCAACAAATGATGGACTGTACAAAGTTCAGAGAGTTCACCCTGATCTCTGGTCTTGGCCCAGTTCTGTGTTGTGATATTTGCAGGACTGCTTGTGCTGTGGACAATCACTAAAACACACCATTTGAACAGAGATAGTCAATATATTGTAGAAGCAGCTTCTGTATGATTGATCCTGCATTTGTTATACCTTTAGCTGGAGTTGTGGGTGTCTGTGCTTCACCTGCGCAGAGAAGAAGGAATGTAAAAACTATCGAGATTCATTCCTTCAGCCACATTCACTTCTGCATTCAGTCATGTTTGTGTAAAAGAATAGACCTTACAGCCTGTAAAAACATGTTAAAGGATTCTCACCTCTTATGACATTCAGTTGTATTTCATCACCAATCAGATCAGGCAGCAGTTTAATATCCACGCCGAACGAATAATTCCCAGAATCCTCCGTGACCAATCCCAAGATGACAGCGGTAAGGACGTGCGTGGACGTGTTGTCGAATAGAGAAAATCGCCCCTGTTTTGCCCATCGGTTGGGATGAGACGCCTGAACCAGTTTCTCAAAGAAGTAGAAACCATCAGTTTTTCCGAAGTACTTGGTGTTTGTCTCGTAGTCCGGTGGATAAATGGCTTTAAAGGTTACGTATTTTCCTTCATATCCGATCTTAGCACAGCTAGTATCCAGTAGACAGGCTGGAAATGATGTTAAAGGACATTTAAAAAGTGTTTCTAGATATTCAGTTATGATTCATGTAATACACAGGTATAAAGCTCATAAGCAGCAGTTTATGTTACTTATTTCCAACAAGTGGCAAATTTAAGATTAAAAAGACCATTTGCAGAATATCTAGCAATTAATAACACAAGTAGCCTATCTTATAACAGTAATTCGCCAATAAAAAGCCAATAATCCACTTTTTACAACAAGTGACGTGACTAAATATAACACTTTTGTTAATCCACTATATACAGTTTTACAGCAAATTAAACTGATGTGAAAATATCTGGACTTTCTATCATATGAATCAGTCTTTTTACTGAATCTGTTTGTTTGGATTATACAGTACAAATAAAGATATTTTTGAAAAAGTATTTTTGAAGCAATATACATGTTAATATTTTAATATTTAAATGTTCATATAATTCCGTATGTATTTATTAATGTAATAATACTACTAATAATAATAATAATATTTTACTGTTAAAAAATAGACTTAGCTATATTTAAAGGCGATATTTAAAGTAAATTGCAAGGGCGTAGGTTTGCTTTCAAAATTGGTGGGGACATAACCCCACTATTCTATATTCTGAAGAATGAGGGAAACAGAGCAGTTCTGGGGCAACATTGACGTCCATGGTATTTTTGTGTTTGTTCTACTGTGGAAGTCAATGGTTCCCCAAAACAGCCTGGTTACAAACTTTCTTCAAAATATCTTTCTTTGTGTTCAGAACAAAGACATTCATACAGGTTTGGATCTACTTGAGGGTGAGTAAATGATGACAGAACTAACCCTTTAATCACACATCACATTATTTTAATATTAATTGAATTGGACCCAGGATGATTCTGAAAGAATGCTGTTGTTGTAGTAATGAAACTCATGCGCATCTGATTGACAGATAAACTGCACACTCTTATATCAGTGTTGTTTTTTATAGTGTGGATTTTTCAGCTAATATTTTGATTTGTATATTCATTGAACAACATTAATTTAAGGTGAAAGACTGTCCGCGGCGACTCAGGATGTGTTCCAAATCCTGCGGCCCCAGAGTGCCATGCACTTACATAGTTTACAAAAAAAACTAAATCACATCATATTTGTCCCAAATTATTGTTGATGTTCATGACTTTATCCTAGTCTGAAATATTCTGTATCTTTCCGCACGACATTTGTCTTCCTGTCCCTATGCTTTATATAGGGTGCTAATAATAGCCACATATCTTGCTTTCTCTTTCTATTTGCTCTGTTTTGTCAAACAAACACCACTTCAAACTCATCGATGCAGCTTTGATTATTCCTGAAGTGGGCTTGTAGCTGTTTTAGACTGCTGTCTTGAATTGGGTTCAATACCTGTGAGTTATAAACGCAGCTGTGCTTCTCGTCTGGTGTGCGACTACATTCCTCACATGTATTACAGTTTTCTAACGTATTTACTTTAACTTGTTGGGTAATATCACTGATATGACATTTCAGATGCCTCTGAAATTACAAAAACATAACCATATATTTCATTATTTGTTCAAATTGTTGCTAGGGACAGTTTGGTATGGCTGATATTGGTAGGGACACGTCCCTAGCGCCCCCCCCCCCCCCCTAATTCTACGCCCCTGGTAAAATGATCTACTCAAATGGCTGTTAGTGCTGTCGCCCTAAACTAGATCCTCGTTTTTTATATTATAGCAATACAAATAATTACGTTTATTTCTAGGTCATTTGTTGCTTTAGTTTTAAGTAACTTGAACGAGGACTAGTCTATGCCAAGCTTGACACGCACTGATGCTGAAACTTAATTCGATTCTGAAATCAAGATGCTGCAGTTCTATTGTAAAGTGATCGCTACAACTCACCTGTATAGATGCAGAAACAAAAGACTCCTGCGTTCCACATGCCGAATGGTTTTTAATTGATTCTGTGTGCAGAGAATAAAACCGAATCCGCCTGGCAGGCTTTCTCTCACTTCCTTGTTACTATTTAAGACCAGTCCTCAAACAAACTTAAGACTGTAGCTAGTTGAACAAAGTAGGCAGTTCAAATGCATTTTACTGAACTTTCTCGATATGTCCAACTTCCCTGTCAACGTGAACTTTTCACTTTATAATAATGATTAAAATGCAGCCATTTGTTGTATTTTCCACATTACACGTTTTACACAGGAACATGCTATATTACACTAAATAATAGAGTAAGTTTTAACTATTGAAAGTGTTTGTCTGTTTAAAGGAAATGTAGAGCACATTACGTTTTGGTTTGCAGATTGGTTCATTCAGTTGCTTGTTTCTGTAAAGATTAATTAATGTTCAGTAAAAAATTATAAAACTTGTTTTCAGATAAACTGTATAAGGATGTTTAAATATTTTTTTACTGGGGAGCAAAAAATACAAATAAAAAATACAAAGCCGCTGAAAATGCAGAGCAGACAAAGGTGATAAGCAGAATACTACAAGTTATACGTTTACGATAGTTTATTAGGAAGCTTCTGCTTCACAAATCTGTACCTGAGACATGAGCATGGTTTATGTATTTATTTACTAGTTAAAATACCATCGTAAGCTGGTTTTGTGAAAGCAACACATAAAGCTTGGATGTTTTTAGCTGTCGGAGGAAACTGTGTTTCTGATTGGCTCAGTCTTTTGTCTGATCAATAGTGTGATAGATGCACTCTTGAAGGGAATCAGTCTTTTGTCTGATCAATACTGTGATAGATGCACTCTTGAAGGGAATCAGCTGTGAGACTCTGATACACTTGACTCTGTCTATTGCTGTCCAGTTCTGTGTAGATCTGATCTTGTGTTTGTGCTGAAACAACATCAGTGTAGTCAGACGGTTCTGTGTTTGCATAATCTGGTCTATAAAGATCCTCTTTTTCACTTTGAACTTTGGGTAAATCTGGAAGGTCACGGTGTTTTCTCTGGTGGACATCCTATATGAAAGAAATACATATGATCAGATTAATCCGGAAATTAGATGCTGATATCAGTATGATATGCTGTAGAAGTTCATGAACTCACTGGCACTGGGTTTGATAAAGTCCTGGTGCGGTGGAGAGCAAAACCTGATAAGAACGGATACAGATTTAGGTGACTAATTATTCTTAAATCAGTCATTATGACCTGCAATAGTATACATCTATGTACTTGTTTTCAGGTTTGTACACACACATGCAAATATTCTTGTAGATATTTAAGTACATATTTGTGATGCTATGCACATCAAACTTAACAAAAATGTACAAACAGTGTAACGTGTTAAAAATGATAATTATGTGATTTACTCAAGCTCATGCTGGTACAAACCAAAAATACAATCCAAACCAAAAGAAGGGTTCGACATAACATTGAACCCCACTGATTATCATTTTATGGAAAATAATAATAGGCTATTTACACTAAGTGAAAATTGCAAATGTCCGTATAGTTTCTATTTACACTGTTAAAATAGCAGGATTTTTCTGCTATTGATACTACTTATTGCAAATAGTGGCAATTGTCTGCACCTCAGTAGTGTAGTACATTATAAAACAGTACACAATAATAACATATTGAGTGTAAATTATAGTTTTTAATTCAAATTATTAAATGGATGCCACCTTATTGGGACAATAAAGCCTTCCCTACACCTACCCTAACCCTACCTGATACATTATTTTCAACTGTTTGATTATTTCCTTCATTTCTATAAAAAAATCAATGCTTTTATGATGTGATCTGAAATTTGAAAAGGGAGAAAAAAAGTTCGCCAAAAGGTGGATTCAAAGCTAGTTTGATCGCAATAGAATGTGTACTTTACACATATTTTACCTTCTGCACCACTAGAACAGGCGAGTGTGGTCTGCGTTTTGTCATTTTGAGGCGGAGTTAGTGTAAATAGACACTCTGATAAGGCCAACAATAATAATAATAATAATAATAATTGTATTTGTAGGTGAACTATCACTTAAAATGTTTATGGAACAAAAGTTTTTTTAATGAAATATTTGTTTTATTTAATTTAAGAAACCTTTAATATCATATCATGTATAATATGGCATTATATCAGCTGTTTCACTCTGAATATTTCCCATTAAAGTACAATGGGCTTCAACAGAACATGATTGTAAAAGTGACTTTCTTTATAGGGTGAGATATATTATCATGTTTTGCCTGTACATCATATGGTTCAAATAAATCACGTGGTGTTGATGTGCTTGAGATGATTCAGAGATCTGCTTACCTGCATTTCTGCGGCTGTTGTGCCGGAGCACTTGAAACAGCCCGAATAGACACACGAAAAGCAGTGCGCCAACACATATCAAAGCCACCATCATCATGAACCTTGAGTAAGACTCTGTTGATGCAAAGCTGACAGTGACTTGGCTAAAAAAAGCTGAACCGCACGATGTGTGTGTGTGTGTGTGTGTGTGTGTGTGTGTGTGTGCATGTGTGTGTGTGTGTGTGTGTGTGTGTGTGTGTGTGTGTGTGTGTGTGTGTGTGTGTGTGTGTGTGTGTGTGCGTTTTTGTGTGTGATTGTTTATGCTACATTGTTAGGACCAAATGTCCCCACAAGAATAGTATATATATATATATATATATATATATATATATATATATATATATATATATATTAAAAAGAGTAAATTATGTTTATCTGAAAGTGTAACAACGCAAGCAGGTTTTCTGTAAGGGGTAGGTTTGGGGGTATGGTTAGGTTAGGGGATATAAAATATTGTTTAGGCAGTATAGAACAATAGAAGTCTATGGAAAGTCCCCACAATTCACATAAACAAATGTGTGTGTGTGTGTGTGTGTGTTTGCGTGCATGCGTGTTTTGCAAACTCACCAGCAGGCTCTTCCGTGAACAGGTCTGTGGTTTGCTCTTGGAGATGTTCTGCATGGAAAACAAAAGTGATAGGTGTATAGTTCAAACCTCAGCTGGTATTCATTTCCCCCGTATGTGAATTCACTTCTCTCACTGACTCATTACGAGACACGTAAGAAGAAGCCCATGCTGTATCACATCCCATCTGAAACCAATATGAGACTCAGTGGCACCTCAACAATCCCCTGTTATATCCTACTCAAGAACTGTTATACATGATACTAAACAGATAGTGATATCGATCATGAGTTTATGACAAATGGACATTGACTTTTTTTAATTATGAACGTTTTTAGATTTCACTTCATCATTTCAATAGTCCTTGAAGCAAATCTGTTTATAAAGTACAAATTGCTCATTGAATCATGGGTCGGTCGACAGTAATTATTATAAACCACATGCAGTGTAAAAAGAGCTGTTTTAAATATCTTTGGATGGAGCCTGCATGTATTATTTTCCAACAGTTAGACTCCCAGCTGCATTCATGTACATTAATAAAGTTTCATGTATATTAATGTATCATGTATATATAAATCTCTTTATTACACATAGGCATCTCACTGGAGGCTTAAATAATTAAATATATACATAATTCCTTATCAATGTTATAAGTTAATTAAATCGTAGAAGGTCAAACTCACCAATTCCAATCGTAAAAGTATATATATATATATTAATTGACTGTATCGCGGTTACTTTCACGTGAGGTTGCAGTGTTGCATCTTTTTTTAGGTTTAGGGTGTTAATGCTTTCTTAAGATTTGCGAGTTTAATGTTAACAGTGATGATAAATTGTAATAAGATGTACACGCACTCAATCTGTTCTGACAGACAGTTTTCTGTGCACACACACCGCATTTGCTTTTTGTTTTTGAAGCACACGCACAAAGCCGCCTATCTTAGCAAAGATAACAACAGTGTGATTTATATACTTACTTTCAAACATCTGATGCTTTATGTTTCGGTCATTTCACAAACTCAAAAAAATACAATATTAGTAACAAGATTGCATAGGTTTTAAGGTGTTTTATCAATTAGTTGTCAAATATTTGAAACATTTAAATAGTTTATTTTTGAATTGATCTAGTTGATACTTAATCTACTTGACTCTCTTTTATATTTGTTGACTTAATTTGACTTGTATGTAATATATTTATTTTATTGTATTTTTCTGCCATAATTAAGATGATATGTCAAGTCAAATCCTCGTATGCATTCAGATTATAAAGTGAGTTTTCAGCTCTGTGTATCTCACCTTTGCTGACTGTTATCCAGATCTCTGAGGTGAAATCCGGCAGCAGAGCGATATCTACACCACACCAGTACTTCCCCGAGTCTTCTGGAGCCAGTCTAGAGATGATTGCTGTAAGAACATGAGCGCTGGTGTCATCCAGAAGAGCCAGTCTCCCTCGCTCAGACCTCGTCTCTGATCTGGAGACGTGAACACACTGAAGATCTCCTGGAGCAAACGAGCCGTTCATCAGGCAGAAGTACTTGCTGTTATTCTGGTAGGGTTCAGGATAGCTGCAGCTGACTGAGATGTTGCTTCCCACAGATCCAGTGATGTTAACAGCCAGCGAGTTCTCCATCAGCCACAGCACTGAAAGACCTAGAACTGCTGACAGATGTCATTTCAAAGGTAATTTACTGAATGTTGGTGTTTATCAATGAAATCAAGTACAGTGAATAGTAAAAAGTGCCATTCTCACACTCTTGAGTATATTATGATGGATATTGTACCTGAGAAACTGATGGACGTGGCTGTTCTCATGACTGCCTGCTTCAACCTCAGCTCACACTACCTGTTTCTCACACTAAATACTAGGTAGATATTGTGTGTGAGTTACACTTCCCCAATGCTCATGGAAAATAAACACAAACACAGTGTCAGTCTGAGTTAAAAACAGCTCCCTCTTCAGGGCAGCGAATGCAAAGTCTGGTCTTTCTCAAGGTCAAAAGATGAATTGATCAATTTATAATTTACTGTTTAATTGATTTTAAAAGTGTATTTGTTCATCTTTGGTGCTTGGCCCCTATATAGAATCCATTAGTTTTCTTATATATTTTTTTCTCCACTGGAAGTCTATTTTAACAATCTAAGCGCGTGGTCTAAAGTGCACAGCGCAGGTGGTCTCTGTGCATGTCTGAATCCACTTTTTCTAGTTTAACAACGGGAAAACGGTCGGCACGGCTAGGCACATGGTCTAAATGGGTTGTACCTATTCTCTTAATGAGTAATGTTTTTTTGTGTTTGGCGTAACGTGCAATAAACCAATCAGAGTCTCTCTCTCATTCCCTTTAAGAGCTTGCTCCGTGGTTGATTCACTTTTTAAACAGTGGGATTTTAAGGCGCACAGATTGAACGTGTCTCCAGAGAGCAAACGGATCTGCTCATGCGCGAGCACATAGGTAGGCTAATTCTGATACACGCAATGACTATCCATTATGACATGTATGACATTTTTATTATATTTATGTAGTCTAATATTATTTTACACTCTAATCCCTTTTTTTATTTGGCCTGTTTGTGTGCTGCACGTCCCTGTGTGTAATAAGCAAAATGAACGCACATTGTGGACCTGCCCACAGGTGTATTTTCTATGAGCGTGCTCTTTATATAACAAAAAATGATTGCACCAATGACTTTAGACCAGGTTTGTGTTGGTCTATGCCGCTTTGTATTTTCAGTTCCTCAAAATAGCAACGTGCCAACAATGCACCTGAACGCACCTTGTTTTCAGACTAGCACACCCTTGAGCACAGAAATGGGCGCAAATGCATTCGCTATTTGAACAATGTGGCGCAGGACATGGAAAATGATAACTGCATCGGGCTGAAACTAGCAAAAACACTTGCGCTACACCTTGTGCCGCACTGCACCGGGTGTATGATAGGGCCCTAAGTCAGCCCTATGCACCTTAAGTAGGAAAATTATTACATTTGAAAATCACTTTTCATAAGTTTATAACTTTTGAACCCCTTAAAATGAAACTTAGTACACCTGATTACCCTCCTCATGCTGATCACATCCAGTACCATACATTAAGACAGAAGTGGCCATTTTGACAAGTAATGTATTCCACTACTACTTCAAAATTAGTCCAATTCGTATGAAAACTCGATTTTCTTTTAACAGAGCTGCATAAAAATGACTGAACGAAATGTTTCTACTAATCTCTGTTTAAAAGCAAACTTAATGATATAGACCCAGAATTGCTTCAGAGACTGTATCTCAGCCAAAGTTTGATCAACTGGAATGACACTTGGTACACTTCTTCAGCACCATGATCTGAGGGTCTCAAAGTTGAAATGCCCAAAACAGGACATTTGTGCTTATATATTTTGAACAGTTTGTCAGAAATCATGATATTGGTATCTTTGTATTCCTCATGCCGATTCTGTGCATGCCACATATGCAAATATTTTATGAACCATATCCGATATGAACCATCATGTCACTATTTTTAAATGTATCATAAATAGCAATATGTTTTGAATAATTTGACAGAGAGGCACACATCGGATTGGTAGAGATCACCATCAGCAGCATGTCCCGGAGATACCTGATAAGTTTGAACACATCATCACCTAGAGTTAAAGAGATTCTGATGATGTCACAATTTTCATTTTCCTTCATTGTGTTTGTCCTCCATTTTGAAGTAAGTGAACAACAAATGTATTTGTTTCTTTCCATGTATTCATTTTTATATATTTACAGTTGTATTTACGGTGTTAATTTAATTGGTTATTTGTTTCATTTTTAATAAATGAATTTATTTCTGGCCATAGTTATGTTTTTACTTTGTTTTGATAATTTTTTTACATTTACATTTATCAGACGCTTTTATCCAAAGCGACTTACAGTGCATTCAGGCTATACATGTTTTTGTCAGTATGTGTGTTCGCTGGGAATCGAACCCACAACCTTTGCGCTGCTAACACAATGCTCTACCACTGAGCCACAGGAACACATTGTTTTTATTATTATTTATTTATTATTTATTCGTAGCCTGAATATTTTATATAAGGCAAAGCAATTTTGTGTCCTTACCTCAAAGAAATGTACAATTATAATTGTCTAACATCTAAACATGCATGTATGATTTTATTGTGCTAACACGTACTGTCTATAAAAATGAAGAAGTACTTCTCTTTAAAGAAAGAAAGAAAAGTGTTGAGAAAACTGGTCAACGCCGTCTGATCATGATGACGGGACATTTCCCCTTTACACTGAAACTTTCATTTGGCTTTGTTTGTTTCTCCTGCAAGCCGATGCGTTGTATTTAGACTTTTTCAAATCAATCTTCCTGAAGGAGATATATTTTCTATTTGATTTATGCATTTATAAAGTTGTTTGATTTGTGTGAATCTTGTGTAAATGGTTTCGTTTGGGTTGTTCCTGTCTTGGTACGGGGCAGACAGTTAAAACAGAATATAAAAAGAGGAAGGAAAAACTGTGTAAAAACAGCAGAAAAACTGTTTCAGCTGGCATTTGCAGTTTGCTCTGCTGGAGTCTATTGGCTGGAAATACAACACGGTAAGAGTTACACTCATTCAGTAAAAAATACTGTCGAACTAATGAAATATCACACAAGACACTTAAAGTGAGAGGCTTTTTGTCATAACCTCTGAACATATCTAGTGTTCGTGTGGAAAACTTAAAAACTATTACCTAAAACAACAATGACAAATAATGTTGTGGATTTTAAAGGATAAGTGTGATGGTTTTATTATGTTTTACTGTATTTGTTGTTGTTGTGTTGTATGAAACTATAAATGCGGTGTTGTACTGTTGTATATTATCAAGGATCCTGCAGAGATGTCATTGATTACACCTCCTCTTCTTCTGGTGTTTCTGCTAATGAATCCAGGTGAGTCTACCCTGTCTATAAATAGAAATAAAGAGACAAAGGTTAGACTGGTTAATGTAGACCAGTTAGCCCTGATGGTAGTCCCAGGAAAACATCAGTATATCACTATATTATAAAACATCTACTATGTTGTATTGACCTTTCTTTGAATGATGTTTGCTTGTTTACTTGTAATTTTTCATAAACACTCGTTGCAGAATGTTGTCAGTTAGTACGGTTAGTGTTCAGTGTTATGTTTCCTGAATTTTAACATCTTATGCAAATGAAACACTTCTCATGAGTTAGTTCTGTATACAGGGATGTACTAGGAGTAAAAACTGGCTCTGGAATTTCTCCCAAATAGGCCCACAGCAACTACAAACAGACACGGCTATCTCACAATATTATAGCATCGATGTATCACATTTATTTTGACAATATCGCTATTGTAATAGACTGCATTTGTATTGGAAAACAACATCACAAAACCTACGGTGACCCTTGAAAAATAAATAATAGAAACCATCACATAATTTCTAATGGTTTACATTGCAAACATTTCAAACCATCAGCTATTAACCCTTAGTGTGTTTTGGGACATGTTCCATTAGAGCAGTGTTTCTCAACCCTGGTCCTGGGCACCCCCCAGCACTGCACATGTTGTGTGTGTCCCTAATCAAACACACCTGATTCAACTCATCAGCTCGTTAGAAGGACCTCCAGGACAGGGATACTCAAATCTGGTTTAACCCTAACCCTAATCAAACACACCTGCGCATGCTAATCAGTGTCTTCAGGATCATTAGTAAATCACAGGTAGGTGAGTTTGATCGGGGTTGGAGCTAAACTCTGCAGGAAAGTGGATCTTGCGAGCCAGATTTGAGTATCACTGCTCCAGGACGTGAAATGGATGTGTCAGATAAGGGAGACATACACCATGTGCAGTGTTGAAGGGCGCTCAGGACCAGGGATGAGAAACACTGCATTAATGGTTTTAACAAAAGCCACCAATAATAGGCGACCGGTTACCAGTAGAGACCAACAGGGTCCATTACAGTTTCCATTAAAACCCATACAATTTACAGTATAACAGTAAAACCATTACAAATTATATTGATAGTTGATATATATATATAATTTTTGTTTTATTATTTTAAATTTTGTATTTATTATTATTAATATTTATTTATTTATAAATTTGTCCAGCAGGGGACTGAAATAAATGTATTATTGTATGAATTAAAATACTTGAAATAAAAAAGAGCAGAACACAAAAATGCATATGACATTATAATAATAAACAAACCTACAATCTAGAAATCTTAAAGAACAGAATTCTTCAATTTGAGTATTCATGTGTGTGCGCGTGTGATGTTAATCATAGCAATCACCTTATGGGCTACTTAATTTACTCTATTTTCTAACTCAATAGCTCATCACATGTAACCCATTGTAGAATCGCCGCTGTCTCGTTATGACTTAATGGAATATTCACACACATAGCACTTTCCGACTACACACAGCAAAATCCCCAGTGTTAATTTAACACTCTGAGTGTGGACTCCCTGAACTCATATAAGCACTGAAGCAGTGTAAAAATCAATGAGATATTTAGGTGATTAACCCTTTTGTTGTGTTCCGATTCCTATCACACTGGTGGTGTTCTGGGTCAAAAATGACCCGGCCTCAAAAATGTGCTCATACATCACTCGTTATGCTATATTATCATCAAAGATTGGATTCAATCTTTTTTTCAACTTGTTTTATTTAATTTAGGACTGGTTTTGTGTTTCTATGTGCATCTGATTAATCATTGGCCTCATTTATCTGAAAGTAGGCACCTATTTTTTTTTTTTTATGAAGAAAATATTTTTTTATGAATAATTTGCACAATATAATATAAAAAACTGCTGTAATGTTTAATCAGGAAGTTTAATTCGAAAGGCTTTTATTTTGTTCAAAATTTCACAAAGTCACACTTGTCCAAAATGGCCGGCTATTGAAAGTGAATGAGGAAGAATGAAAGTAAGAGAAACAACTATTGTTCAGGAGCATGTTGTGCTTGCAAACATAAAGGGCTTGAAGATTGCTCCTCTTCAGTTGTTGCACGGTCTTCAGCTTGTTCAGTGATATTGTCCTCTTCCAATATATCTTGCAATGCGTCTTCACTGTAAGATTCATCTTCTGTTGTCTCTTCCTCGCTATTCTCTTGATCAGTAATATGATCAAGGATCTCTTGTAAAGACAGCTCCTTTGCCATGGCGCAAACACTAGCCGGGTTTCCATCACCCTATTTTAATGTGCATTTTGAAGTATTGCATGAAAAACGAGTGATGGAAATGCCCAATTTTTAAGAAAAATCCAACCCTAATTAAACACACCTGAAGAAGCTAATCAATGTCTTCAAGATCACTAGAAAGTTACAGGCAGGTGTGTTTGATTAGGGTTGGAGCTAAACTCTGCAGGACACCGGCCCTCCAGGACCGAAGTTGCCTATCCCTGCTTTAGGGGTTCACCTTGTCTGACTCATAGACTTATGTTTTCTTTATTTCTTCACGAATGCTGTGTTTCAGGAGTTTTTGGCCAGAATGGTTGGGGTGTGACTTACAGTCCTTCACACATCTGTGCATTAAAGGGATCAACAGTGACAGTGAGCTGCACTTATACATACCCTACTGGATATCAGATCAGGAAAGTGTTCTGGACCAAGACAAATGATAAAGAGAGACATGAAGATTTTCCAGATCTGTCTGATGATCCTGAATACAGTCAGAGGCTTCAGTATCTGGGAGATGAACAGCAGAACTGCTCCGTCAGACTGAGTAATGTGACACAGAAAGATGAACACGAGTACTATTTCAGATTCACAACTGATAAAGAAGACGGCAAATGGATTGGTAAACCAGGAGTAACTCTTACAGTCACAGGTGACTTTGATGAGGTTTCTCTCTTCTTCTGTGCATTATGTTGAATAATAATCAGTGTATGACAGCAGCACTAGATATAATGTGTGTGTTGTGTTCAGATCTTCAGGTGGAGTCTCCTGAGAGAGTGAAAGAGGGAGATTCAGTCCGTCTGACATGTAAAAGCAGCTGCGCTCTGACTGACAGAGAAACATTCATCTGGTACAGAAACTCACAGACATTAACTGAGAGAAGAGACGGAAACAATCAACTCCTGCTGCAGTCAGTCAGAAGAGAGGATGCAGGCAGATATAGCTGTGCTGGACACACTTACACCTCGCCTGCTGTTTATCTCAATGTCACCTGTGAGTATATTCTATAAATACTTTCTTCAAAGTTATTTTGTTATCCTCATTTTGATTAAAAAAGCATAAATCAGGCTTGCAGTGAGAGATGTACAATGGAATTAAACATGGCTGTTAAACAATAAAAATGCTCACTATTTCAATAGTAAAGCCACAAGACATGAACGGTATGCATGTTAACATGATATTAGTGTACAAATAAAAATGCTGTTACAAACGTATATTAAAATGTACAACTTTGTTACATGCCATGACAATGCAAAGGTGCATTTACTATTGCTCGGCAACATTTTGTGGATGAAATCCACTCGTTTCAATAGAAATCAGCACTTGATTGTGATTTTTTCATTCATTTCTATGGAAGATGAGCTTCAGGCTGCAGAGAGCATCAAAACTAGGGGTGGTATTCACTTATGACAGTGTATGCCATTGGTATTCAGACAAAACAGCTTATGATGATGCACATTAAATATAATCCAAATAGTGTTAGAAGAACGGATCTGAACATTGGTAGATTCCTAAGATGGACAATTCATGGTAGTAGTGGGAGGTTTCTGATGAGCGCTGTTCTATACAAATGATAGCTTAATTCTGTTTACAATTAGTTTGAGTTAATAATGCATGTGCAGTTTAATATTTTATTATATATTTAAGGTTCATAGTCTCTTCACTCTATAAACCATTTCATGACAACTGGCAGTGGGCTTGGACTGCCTGTCACAGTAGCAATGCCAGATAGTTTTGTGAATTATTTTGATATTATCAGCTTTTATAAAGCAACTAATTTTATTTTTGACTTTGGCAGAAAATGCTACTTTGAAAAGCACTTTTTTACAGATTTTGTTTTGTGTTATCAGTAAATATCTTCATGGCTGTGGACATTTTTTTGTATATTGGATTTTTGTACACATGTTGGTTGTTGTATGACCACAGAGAATTATGAAATACCCTCGGCTCTTGTGAAACACTGCTACTGGTCAATAATGTTGAGCAATGCCCAACTTCGTGCGAATATGAAGTGTAAACTGTGTGAAAGCTTAATTTCTGTGAGATTCAAGTCACACATGAACAACAAACATCACTTTTGCACCAGCAATTAATGTTGAAAAAATTTCGACATTGCAACAAACCACCATTATTTTGATCAGCGTTTGCTTAAGTTGGGCTCTTGACTCTTTTTATCCTAATGTTAGATTTTCACAGTTCTAGCAATGTGCTAAAATGCATTTGATGAGACAATGAAAACTAAGATCCATTGGAATCAGATGATGCTGACTGTAATCATCATGAGGTTATTTAAATAATTGTTCACAAATGTGTTGTGTTTTTTTAATGTGTGAATGATGTGCGATACTGCAGCTTGAGAATAAAGCAGTGGTATGGTTATCATACACTGTAAGCACGTACAAGTTGAGTGAACCTAAACAAAATATGGAAAATCATTGCCCTACAAAAGTTGATTTTGTCTTGTTGAACAAACAAGACATTTCAAGTTATTTACATTGGAAAGTGTTCGTTTATTTTACTAACAATCTGTTACAATAACTAACATGTACCAGTTAAGGAAACTCAAAACTTTAAATTGCACTAAATAAGCTTTGTAAAGCAAATTGTGTATATATATGCTTAGTTGAATTTGACTGGGTTATCTCTACCAAATTAGTATTCTGTAAATTACAGCTGCACAATAAACAAGGACAAAAAAAAATACAACAAGGGTTTACTTTTAGAATTCACAGTTTATTTAAAACAATTTTCCAAACAAATCTTCAACAAATCTTAGGTAACTTTAGGTATGCTGAGTTTTTGTCTAATAAAACAGAGATAAGATGTCTGCAATGTTTTGGCCATGCACTTATCCAGATACAAGTCCTAAGTCAATCCATAAACAACAACTAATATCCTGAGGGAGGTTCTCTAAAAACCGTCTGTCCCAAGATTCCCCTCCGAGATGATTCCTTACAGGAGCTAAATGGAGGTGGAAAGACAGGGGATGCTGTGCCACATCTTCGCTTTTTAGGCTGAGAAATCTAGCTGGAACATTTTGGTCTGCATCATCAGAAGCCTGGACATGAAAAAGATAAATAAAACAAATTTGAGATAAAAACGTATGTATGACGCCTTTAATTTACATAATCTTTATGTAACAGAAAAAAATAACAATACAAAGCATGATTTGATGAATTTCGTGAAGTTCTTCAAAGAAGGGTGATCGGTATTGCATGAAGCCTTCTTATGACAACACACTTCATGTCAACAAGGTCCGAGATCTAAGGTGTAGTGGTAGCAGAGACAACATTGGATACATTTTTAAATCAAAAGAAGATCACAATTCCATCGATTATTGTTTTTGTATTACAGCAAAAGTTCACCCCAAAATTAATATTTGCTGTTAATTAACTTACCCTCTTGCCATTCAAGATGCAGGTGACTGAATGCCATTGAGATGCCATTGGGGATTCATAAAATGGAAGTGAAGAGGGTTACATCGCGTTAAGAGTAAAGCAAAAGCAGATACAGGAATCAATACACCTGGCTCTTGATGATGTCAAAGTCAAAGTCTGCTTTATTGTCAATTCTGCCATATGTACAGTTCTTACATACAGAGAATTCAAATTGCTTTACTCTCAGACCCTTGGTGCATACAGATAACACTAAACACTAACAGTAGAACGTAAAATACAGATAATACAAATCATATATATATATATATATATATATATATACACATACACATACATATATAAAATGCAACTATTACAAATATACAAGTAAGGACAAGTAAAAAGGCACATGGTAGATATAGAGGCACATGGTAGATATAGAGTGAAAACCAGTGAAATAAACAAACAGTGCAGATATAATTAGTGTAGTGCAAAAAGAGTTTATCAGTCTATTTAAATTGACAAAGCTCAGAGAGCAGTCTTTATTCAAACTGACTGACGAGGTAGTTGAATGAGGTCAGTCCAATGCTGTACAAGGAGACTGGTCCTGGTCACAGAGTGTGTGTGTGTGTGTGGGTGACGAGTCAGAGGGTCAGAGTTTAATGGTGCATGGGGCAAAAGAGGGGGGGGGGGGGGGGGGGGGGGGAAGACGGGAGAGAGTTGAGCTTCCTGACAGCCTGATGGATAAAGCTGTCCTTCAGTCTGCTGGTCCTCGTCTGGAGACTCCGCAGTCTCCTCCCTGATGGCAGCAGACTGAAGCTGCTGTGTGTCGGGTGGGTGGGATCACCTGCAATGCAGAGGGCTTTGCGGGTGAGACGGGTGCTGTAAATGTCCTGGAGGGAGGGAAGAGAGACACCAACAATCTTCTCAGCTGCTCTCACTATCCGTTGAAGGGTCTTGTGGCAGGACGTGTTGCAGGCGCCATACCACACAGTGATGCAGCTAGTCAGAATGCTCTCGATGGTGCCTCTGTAGAAGGTGTACATGATGGGGGCCGAGGCTCTGGCTCTTCTGAGTTTGCGGAGGAAGTAGAGACGCTGCTGTTCTTTCTTGGCCAGTGCTGCAGTGTTGTTAGTCCAGAAGAGGTCCTCTGTGATGTGCACACCCAGGAACTTGGTTCTGCTCACTCTCTCCACAGTCGCACCATTGATAGTCAGAGGAGCATGCTGAGCGTGTACTCTCCTGAAATCAACAACAATCTCCTTTGTCTTCTCCACATTCAGAGAGAGATTGTTGTCACTGCACCACCTGGCCAGGCGGCTCACCTCGCTCCTATAGTTTGTCTCATCTCTGTTGAAAATGACACCCACCACAGTCGTGTCATCCGCAAACTTAATGAACAGGTTAGAGTTGTGTGACGGTGTGCAGTCGTGGGTCAGCAGAGTGAAGAGAAGGGGGCTCAGCACACATCCTTGGGGGGCCCCTGTGTTCAGTGTGATGGTGTTGGATGTGTTATTGCCGACCCGTACTGCCTGAGGTCTCCCAGTCAGGAAGTCCAAAAGCCATTTTCACAGAGAGGTATTGAGCCCCAGCTGGACCAGTTTGTGAGTGAGCTGTTGAGGGACGATTGTGTTTAATGCTGAACTGAAGTCTATGAACAGCATTCTGACATACACGTCCTTTTTTTCCAGATGTGTGAGGGCTGGGTGGAGGGTAGTGGCGATGGCGTCATCGGTCGAGTGGTTGGACCGATATGCAAACTAAAAGGGATCCAGGGAGGGGGGAGAACAGACTTGATGTGGTGCATGACTAGTCATTCAAAGCATGAGGATAGGAGTGAGTGTGACTGGCCGGTAGTCATTGAAGCAGGATGGAGATGACTTCTTCGGGACTGGAATGATGGTGGTAGCCTTGAAGCATGTGGGGACAACAGCTTGACTTAGCGAGATGTTGAAAATGTCTGGGAAGACATCTGTGAGTTCCACTGCACAGTCTCTCAGTACATGCCCAGGAATGTTGTCAGGACCCAGGGCTTTGCGTGCATTGATCTTGCTGAGGGATCTCCTCACACTGTCCGGGGACAGCGTCATCACCTGGTCGCCGGGAGGAGGTGGAGTCTTCTGTGCAGTGGTGCTGTTTTGTGCCTCAAAGCGAGTGAAAAAGGCATTCAGCTCATTCAGCAGGGGGATGGTGTTGTCACAGGTCTGTGGTGGGGGCTTGTAGTCCGTAATAGTCTGAATCCA